>JZLH01S0046056.1:11362-25298 GCA_001188425.1 Eucidaris tribuloides
AATATCTCGAGTAAAGTACTATATCTTCTGGACGCGAACGCAACTCTCCATTTGGGGACGGGATGCGGCATTGCATCGTAGGGTTGTGCTACAGCGTAGCATGTCCCACTTACTTGTACATGTTTGGCGCTTAATGAGTGACGTGATACTCTATAAACTGAGCAAAATACACTGCTGGTATAAAGTTATCCATTGAAGAGACAGAAACCAGTCTAATTTATTATACTGTTATCTATAAAGTCGTCAACTTCAATCGACACATTTGTGAGAAATACTTAGCAATATCATCATCGTCGCCTGAAACAACGGCAAAAACGACCACATTTTATTCGTTGTCATCATTAACATGTATATGATTCAGAACTGTTTTAGATGTGTGCAGAATTCGTCCCTGTCTAGATAACTATGGTAAGTGGGTTATAATTACCTTTTTTTTGCAATGCAGGTTCCATAAAACGCAACACAACACATTTCCCCATTACACCATTTTCCGATAATAAGCGTACAATAAAGAGGAACTATGACTGTGAAATTTTCACATTAGACGGATTTCTTCCAATTATACCATTTTCTATAAGACTAGACAGTTAATATTAAAGGCTCACTCAGATTTGTTTGTTGAGTTAGAATAATTGAAGAGCTCGGTTTCAAAAGGTACTACATCCATAAATTCAAGTTCTGAGAAAACGTGATATTTCAATTATAGTTCGCCATGTCAGTTTGGAATAATATTTTTGCTGATTGTTTAGTGTATGATACCAATTGAAATTAAAACCACTCTTTAAAAAAATCTAATCCAAAGATTTATTTATGATAAATCTATCTTTTTTTTAATTGGATGTAGTACATTTTGGAACCGAAACTGGATGTAGTACTGTTTGGAACCGAAATTTCCTAGACTGGACTGTAAATTTCAATGCATCAACGTAATTTCTTGGTCACTTTATACGGATGTGATGTTGTTAGATGTATTTGTACTTTGTCAGTCATAGGGGTGGGGAGGGGGAGGGGGAAATTTTCACTGCCCCCCCCCCGACCACACACCTACTCTCTCATAAACATGCTAGTGGTATGCACGCAACACACACACACACACACACACACACACACACACACACACACACGCACGCACACACACACACACAGGCGCGTGCGCGAATGCGCTACACACGAACACCCACACACAAACATGCACAAACACACACATACAAAATCAACACAAGCACACATGCCCTAGCTACACACATGAAAACACATACATGGGACTACATAAAATCTGATTTACTCTCTTCACTGTTTTTCCGTCATTTCTATTGTGTTTTTGCCCCAATCCATTCCATTTTTGGTCCCTTTTTAGTTGATTTTAGAAAGTCAGTTGAAGGACAAGTCAGTACTGCTTTTTGAGCAGTCCTTTCCCTGTGATAGTGGATATGTAGCGCCTTTCGGAACCGAACTAAAATGGATATTGTACCTTTTGGAAACGAACTGATTTTTTTTATTGCCATTTTTACTACTTTGCAATCAGAAATTCAGCATTTTGAAAGTAGTAGTGTATAGAGCTAGTAAAAATGAGTACATTAATGCCAAAAAGGTCAATTTCGCCTTTAAAAAAAGGATGCAGTACTTTTTGGAAACGAGCTCTTCATTTTACACATCCATTTTGTTAATTTATATTAGAATGACTGCTTGGTTCATTTCTCACTACATAGACATTCCAAGGGTAAAATGAATCAACCCACCCAGCCTATGATCAATTGATTTTGTCTTTGGATGATTTGATCATGTTTTCTCCACTGTAAATAATATGAAAAAAAATATATAGCCTAAAAGAGTGTCCACTTTCTTTTGGATTCGTTTCTGAATTTCTTTAAGGACGGCTGTATTTTTTTTTCACTCGATTCTCTTATCTTTTCCTTTCAGATTCAAAATATCGTGCTGTGTATGCTCCTGCTCTTGTACATGCATAATGAAATTGGTATGTTTTTTTTTATAATTCTGATTATTTTGGCTTGAAGCGCAAGACTGTAAATGTTAGTAAATGGTACAAAATGAAACTATTTGCAATTGTGTTTGTAGATAAACATATGTGATATATCAATGACCTGAAAATTGGTCACTCTTTAATTCTTACATTTTTGATACACTACTCAAAATGTAGAATGCCTCAAATCGTGGTGATTTAGAGCTTGGCCCGGCTCGGGTAATATTTGGAAATATCCGTAGTGGCTATATATCTTCGGTTAACGATGTAAACCAGCTTCAGTTCTGTTCATGTTATGCTACGGCAGCAGCCTCGTGCTTCTTGGTCAATCCTGCCATTGGCTGAGGATTCATTTACGAGTTACACAGCAGAGACTGACCTATAGTACGGCTTGCCGAATCGCATTTGGAAAAAAAGGTGAAAAAGCCATGGATTTTGAGTTGTATCTCCCTTCAATGCGGTAATGTGCAAAATAAAACTTTCTCCCTATAATTACTTTCTTCAAAACACAACGATATAACTTAAAATTGTAGCAAATAAACACAACAAAAAGTAACTTCCCCTCTTTTTCAACATACTAGAACTTTTTAAAGAAACGGTTTTTATCAAAATAATTTGGCAAGGGTTCTCCAGCTACACTAAATGACTAACTTTAGTGTGAAAATGTGATTGGTCCGTCAAGTCATGCATGAGTAAGCATATGTTACAGGCAAAAATGTAACTTTTCAAAAGTCACAAGGGTCATTTTGGGGGATTTGTGATGCAGGATTTTGACAGATTTTGTTTCTGGTGAATGATTAAGCCCTATTTATTTTAATCATTCATCATTTGACCCCCTTACACCTTCCCTGGCACTTTTCGCATATTTTACGCTTCAGTGAGTTCAATTTAACAATTTCTATCCTTCCCCAGTTTTGAAATTGTAAAATCTATGAAGTTTATTGGAAAAAATGAAATCCGATATTTTTCAGCAAAACGTATCTTTACGTGTTGTTCGAACATAAGAGTTCGTAACCATGTCATGGTTAAGTGAGCACACTTTATAAATAAAGCAAATAAAAATCATTATTTATCATTATTTTGGCATAAGACATGACTCTTGTGACTTTTGAATAGTGGCATTTTTGCCTTTAATGCATGCTCACTCATGTCTGGCTTGACGGATCATTTACATTTTCACACAGAAGTTAATCAATAAGTGAAGAAACACTCCTGCCAAATTATTTTGTTAAGACTCATTTCGTTAAAAATTATGGTAGTTTTAAAAAGGGGTAGTTACTTTTTGTGTTGTGTGTATCATCTTAAAAGCAGCCACATGTCCCATCTTGCTCTCGTGTCCAAACATAACTCTCTTCGATGGAACCCAAGTCCAGCAGGTCCTGAAGTCCGCTCCCTCGGAACTTGTGACAAGATTGACCCCAACGCTTGCCAAGATGAACAATTTTGTGTGCCTAATGCCAGGTAAATATCTCACGTGTAATCCACAATGCAGACACTGCAGTGTTAGATTTAACACATTTAACACCAGGGACCTGTTTCACAAGGTTGTTTGTAAAGTTACGCATGACTTTAAAAACGACTCGAATATGAAGTGCCAAGTAAAATACAAAAAGAAATTCAGGTCATTCACGTCACGTCAAGGTCAATTCGATTTTACCCAAAAATAAAATGTGTATTTAAATACTTGCTAAATGGTTAAGTGTTGTTAAGAGTAAAAATGTTAATCTATGCTTTAATATTTGAACATTATTAGATGTGATTGCAATAGTTGGAAAATCGCATTTGGCTAGCCATATTTCAGGTCATTTGTAAAGTCATGCATAACTTACGACGGCTTAATGAAACGGGTTCGAGATGTGGTGTTAAATTTCTGTTATTTAAACACCAAACGAATCACAAGTATAACTGTCTTTTAACATTAAGGGTGTGTGGAAAATTAAGACATTTCTGGTGTCTATACTGAGACTGCGCAACACATTGGGTGCAAAACTTAATACCCTAGTTTTGGCAGCGCATCCGTAAAAAGTCCAAAACACTGTAGGAACTCCCCAAAACGCTTCATACAACTCATTGTGTAATTTTTATGGGCATTGATATATTTGATAAATATTTACGCTATATTTCTACGTTCTCCAAAAAAAAATATGTATTTCATTTGTTGAAAGCCTTGTGTAAATCTTTTAATTAGGCATGATTTTCATAAAGTCTGATATCCCATTGTAACTTAGAATTGGGATAATTAAGGAAGTGATGATTCCTGCCCGTAATGAGGGCTTCACACCAATCAACACATTACAAAAACAACCCTTAATTAAATATGAACCACTTCGTAAATGTCGAAATAATAACAACAACAAACGATGAACTGTATTGAAATCTTTTTGTCTTTGTTTCATGGTAACTGAGGAAGGTCTTAATGGGGTGAAGTCTTTCCTTTATTGTGATCATTTCAACCTACGACTCTATATGAGCACAATATTCCCCCAAACCGCACCGATGATGTAGATCCAGTGTCACATGTACCTTTTGCATAATCAAATATCTTTCAAAACGAGAATTAAGTGCGTAGGACAGTAATCTAGATTAAACCTCTTTTTATTATTGGTGATCCGATCATACTATTTTGATTTAACAGAGTGCCGTAACAACCCTTGTTATAATGGTGCAACCTGTGAAGATGGGCTACTCAACTTCACGTGTACCTGTAAATCGGGCTTTGAAGGAAGACTTTGCGAAATTGGTGGGTACAAATTTATGTACAAATTGTTAGAAAAACGTTAATCATTCACCTTTGACCTTGTTGACCAAAACATAACAATAAAGCAAATCATCGACCTATTGTATTGCATGTTTGTCAACCTTTTCTAAGCTGCCAGAAAGGGTCGTGAATGACAGACCAACAATCTTTTTAACAACAACAACAACGTAAATAATTTGGCTTCGGAAATGTCATTGCACTTGTAGCGACGTCCTCGATATAACGAGTTATATAATATAACAATTTAGCCAATGGATATTTTTCGTAAGTGTATTCATGAATTAATCCAGTCCATTTAAGACCACCGACCATCAGACACTATTGAATTGGCTTATTGTGCTATTAGGACATTGCCATTACGCTGACCTCAAAGCTACTTACGTGAATACGTGAAAAGAAAAGCAGTGTGTTACGGTCTATAGTGTCTAGTCTAATTATAATGTATAACAGCATCTCACAGTGATCAGAGCGATGCATTGTTGGAGCGTCTCGACTTGATTTTAATTAAACATAAAACGGTATTGTTAATGATTCCACTTTAATTAGATTGTCCTTTTGTCGTGGTTGTTGTTTGCTGTTGACACTGCTGTGGCTATGTCTCATTGCGATCCGACTGTCCCATCTTTTTAACAAAAAATGAAGCAAAATAGATTATTGGTTGCAATAATAATTTATTTATTTCTAAGAAATAAAGAAGTACATTTGCTCCACCATAAAACAAGTTAGTTCATCAACCTATTGTAAGAGAGGTAGGAGGATATAACCATACTCCGTACTTAATACTTATACACCCCCGCCAATATCTACCTCTTCTATTTATATACCCCCCCTTCTATTGACTCCAAGGTGGAGAACGGATACGTGTGTATAAAAAAAATGCATGTTAACTCACTAACCTTATAGAAAGATTGATTGCGAAAGTTAAATATATTTAATTTTACTTTTATTTCTGTTATCAGTCCAATCTCAAACTGAAAGCCGCGAGGTGCCCTCAACCACGGAACTTCGAACATTCTCTACAACTAGAACAACTGTTCTGCCAACCACTGTGTCCGAAGTGAGTTCAATCTCGTTGGCGACAGAAATACCTTCACGCTCTACAACACAACAATCACCTATATCAGACGCTACTTTTCTGAAAACAACTTTGCGCGAGGACTCGACTTCGATTTGGATGGTAGAAACTCCACCGTCATCGACCACATCTTCGACTGCAACCCAATGGTATTCACCGACCACGATAGGATCTCCACCAAAGGTAACCTCGACAGAGACGCACACTGTATCAAAATCTACAACACAGCAATCGTCTGCATCAGACCCTACTTCCACGAGAACAACTTTAACGAAGGACTACCCGACTTCAACTTCTGTAGTAGAAACGTCACCGTCGTCAACAAAATCCTGGACTGCGGCAACCCAGCCAGCTCCATCGACTGCTGTTGTCTCGACTACTACGGCACAATGTACGTGTAAATGGACTAATGGGTTATAAAATGTGTACAATGTTATTATATTTTCTCATGTAAATGAAGGTCCACCACTGCTGCAAATATCTCAAACAAGAGCAGCAAGCTTGCATTTGTAAGATGTAAGATAAGATGTTCCGTTAATATGTTAATATCCTCCCAAATTATCACCCTCAATTAATTAACAATCATTATTCATTCCGGTTTCAAAATGTGCTTGTGTTAATCGTGTGCAACGTATACTTTATATGTAAAATATAGAATTTCTCATGTTGAAGTGTTAAAAAATGTGTTAGCCGTTGAGTTAATACTTGTGGTTAAAGTATTACTAATCAAGGGTTCTGGAAGCTCGAGTGGCAAGGTGTGATTATTTTAAAATTAGAATAAGTGATTGTAAGGCGACTTATCAATCAATTCAACTTTTGTTCCTTTTTCGTCAGCTTACCCTGAAACGGAAAGCAACAAGGCGCCCTCAACCACGGAACGGCGTACATCCTCTCCAACTCAATCAACTGTTGTGACTTACAGTTTGTCCGAAGGGAGTACAATCTCGTCATTGGCAGCAACACCTTCAAGCTCTACAACTCAACCATCGCCTGTATCAGACACTACTCAATCTAAGTCAACTTTACCCACGGTCTCAACTTCGACTTGGATGGTAGAAACGTCAACGCCATCGACCAAATCGTCGACTGTAACCAGATCCTCTTTACTGACTACGATGGGGTCTCTGACTGCAGTCGAGACGACATCTACGGCACAAGGTATAATATGCTGGGCGGGGGGGGGGGGGTGGTGCATGGTGAGCGAGTGTCACACCTGCACATATTATCTGAAATGTGTCATAACGTTTCATTTATTTAATTAGGTAATAACGCAACCACCAAAAAATGTTCCAAGCTCTTGTCACTTTACAATTCTAATCTATCAAAAAATTGATAATGCCGTTAGGGGGAGTAGCTGGACTTAAGCAGGACACGTATGTTTTTACATGGACACTTTAAGAAATTGAATGGGAAGGATAGTTTTGTGACAAATTGAAATATTTGAATTTGAATTATGCGTCACTTAGTGAGTTAAAGTCCAGAAATATGAACCACCATGGATAGATAAAGAATTAGCTATACATATGTATCAAGGTAATTACGTAAAAAAACACACACTGAAATTGAGAGCAGATGTCGAATTAAATGGAAGGATGGCATACTATTCAGGAATAAAGCTACTCTACTTGACAGAAAAAAACAAAACAAAACACGATAAAACAAGATAATGTTTGAACAGAAAATTGAAGAATTACATAGCACTTTACAAACACACTAAAGCAATTATATTTTTTATTCGCTAAAAAAAAACAAATGCTTCAAGCAGTATTTATTTATAAATGTAAGAGAAACCATTTACGACAGTACGGCACTTGCCACAACACCGGGTGGGCATTTTGCCAAGGTTGTCAACATCTAGCAAAAAATAATTATCTATTATATTTGGGTCTGTGTACTTTGATAATTATTGTAGTTCGATTTAAATCCTTCTACCACTTTACATGTCACTATCATCAGGTAATTCTGTAACTGGAACGAGCGAAGCGCCCTCAACCACCGAACGTCATACATTTTCTACAGTTCCATTAACTATTTCGCCCAGCATTCTGTCCGAACTGAGTTCAATCTTGATAGAGGCGCACACTGCTTTACACTCAACAACACAACAAACGCCTGTATTCGACACTACTCAATCGAAGACAACCTTAGCTGAGGATTTAACTTCGAAATCGTTAACTGCAACCGAATTATCTTCATCGACCACGATGGGGTCTCCGACTACAATTTCGACGATGGCTACGACACAAAGTACGTAGTACTTGGGTGTGAACCCATTTTCTTTAAAAACGTGAGTGAAAGTGAGCACTGTTCAAGGAGTGAATTTTAGAAACGAGGGAATCTATAATGAATTTATAGTGAATATGTGTGTTTTTCACTCATTGAGTAGCAGTAACCTCAGTGAGCACTAGATATCTCCGAGTGAAACTCCAAATTCACTCCAATTTCTATCCTGTTTTAAATTTACTCCTTTAAAGACTGGATATTTTTACTCATTTTTTAAAAGCAAGCTTGGTAGAACGACTTCTCCCTGCAGGTAGCCTGTGTTTGCCATGATTAATAACATTATATTTTATGAATTTGTGTAATAAAATCAGGAGAATTAGAATTTATTGGAATGTCTTCATCGCAGGGAACCTACATGTATTTCGTCAAATAGGTAATTCTTTCTCATCGTATGCTTATTTTGGTCATAATGCTTTATCTTGTTGAGTGTTAAGGCACAAGAGTTCATGTTATATCTGTTCATTTTGCAATTTCCTTTGACTCAATTGTACATATTTATGACTTATCGATAATGTATGTTACAGGCCAAACTACAAGGAACATTAAATAATTTCATTATAGGACCATTCCATGATGAACAAGCGAGCTTCAGAATTCATTTTAACTCCCCAGTACGATCCTGACGATGTTTATTTATTATGATCAAATGATTCGTATCATAGACTAAGGGATGGAGAAGTTCAGGCGGCAAAACATTACTATTATCCAATTCGAAATATTGGTACGTTTGTTCAATAATTATATTGCAAATCATTCTTTACTTCCCCTTCATTAGTTCACTCTGAACCTAAAAGCAGTGAGACGAGCTCAATCACGGAACGTCGTGCATTCTCTGTAACTCTGCCTGGCATTTTGTCCAAACTGAGTTCAATCTCGATAGCGACAGACAATCTCTTGCACTCTACAACACACAAATCGCCTGCATCAGACACCACCCATTCGAAGACAACTTTAAACCCGACCTCTTCGGTTTTAGAAACGTCATCACCGTCGTCGACAAAATCTTCAACTGCGACCCATTCGTTTTTCTCGACCACGATGAAGTCACCGACTGCTGTCGCCTCGACGTCTCCGTCTCCAGGTAAATGTATATGGGCAGCGATGGGATTGCTTGTTATGCAATCTTTATGTGATAATTATGTAATTTAGTTTATTTTATTGGTTTCTGCATTTCTTTGCAATGAAAAAGTAGCATCAATTACATTTTCAATATGTAAAAAAACTAATTATACTCAATTTGTCAAAACTATTTACAAGTAATATTGTGTATTCATTGATATTGATAAATGCATGACCTATGTTGCATAATAAAGTGAAGTAATTATATTTTAATGCCATTATTCTAACTCGATGAATCCAGGTGACAAAGATTGTAGTGATATCTATTCCTCGGGCCGTCAGACCAGCGGGGTCTATACACTGTATGCGGATGACAAGCCTTTTGATGTGTACTGTGACATGGATACTGATGGTGGCGGATGGACGGTAAGTTTTCAAGCCTGTAGGACGTCCCACTAAACATATACACCCGGACAATTACCTCCCGGATATTTACCCCTCATGGACAATTACCCATCAAGGATATTTACCCCTAAAGAAAATTACCCCAGGGTCAATTACCCCCAGGATAACATTACGTTTGTTAATATGGTTTCAACCAGGGAATTATTGTTTAGGAAAAATTGTCCAAGGTGGTAATTGTGCCGGATGTAAATTATCCTCGGAGGTAGTTGACCTGGAGTAAATTGTTCGGGTGGTAAAAGTCTTCGGGGTAATACCTTGTGTCATTTGATCTCAGTGTATAGAAGGTGAGTAGAGTATTATTACTTACATTTTATGAAGACAAACAAATACGAATACGATCATAGAAAAAAAACGAATATTTTGGACACATAAGAAGAATGGATTTCCGAGGATGTTATTTGGAAGGAAAGAGAGGATGACACAAGGAAAACTAATAACCCAGTGGATAGATGGTATCAAGCATTGGAAACAGGATAGATACGGAGAATTTATCAACGCGGCTCATGGTCGGAAAACGCGGCGTTCCCTGATAGCTGAACTGCTAGGAGCAGATGGCCAATTTACTCCTCGTTTTGTCACACCATATTCGTTTAATTAACAAAGTACTTTATGATTATAGGTATTCCAACGTCGTCAAGATGGCAGTGTCGAATTTTATCGGAACTGGGGCGATTACAAAGAAGGCTTTGGAAATGTGACGTCAGTGTACTGGCTTGGCAACGAAAACATCCATCGTGTTACCAGCCAGAAAAGCTATCAGCTGCTGGTAGATCTGGAAGACTTCGATGAGGAGAGGCGTTATGCTAGATATTCTACTTTCTTGGTAGAAAGTGGCGATGTGAACTATCGTTTGACGCTGTCTGGATATAATGGCACTGCAGGTAATTGGTAACACGGTAGAGTACGAAAGTGTGACGTCACTATGGTTCACAAATATGTGTGAACAATGACGGAATCAGGTGCTGCGCGTCCCAGATTTGTTTTTTTCAATACGAGAACTGCAGTTACACTGAGCTATGGTATGGAATTTGTCCTCAGATATTTCCGAACCAGTTTGACGTCATAACTTCTACTCGTTTCAAACCCATCACACTTAAGTCTCAAGTTTATAATTAATCTTATCATTATTTAGCTCACCTGAGCCTAAGACTCAAGCGAGCTATTACGACTGTTTTTGTCCGTCGTCCGTCGTGGGCGTGTTATAAAACGTCGGGTAAGTTCCGTGTAAGTTTTGAGTAAATTCGGCGTGGATGTCTGAAGCTAGCCAGCCAATTTTCCTATGGGGTCATTCCGTGTCAATTCACCCAATGGGAATGGTACCGACTCCAAATTTGTTCATATTTGGTATATAGGTTAATTGACATCATACAAGCCAGAATTTCAATTTTTAGCGCAATCCGCCTAACGGTTCTCACGCTATGACCCGCCCTTTATTAGCATGTTTGGCCAAAATGGTCGTAACTGCCAATTTTCTAATGACCATTGCCCGGTAACGGGTGGTCCAAATTTGATGTGAGTGATATCATTGGAGAGAGAATAAGGTAAACAATCTAAATGTAACATTATTTTTTTACATTGGAGCAAGTTTAACTATGATGACCTTTTGAACTTTACCTTGACCTTGATTTTAACCATCGGGGTCAAATTATATTGAGCTGAAAATCAGTGTACGTTATATTCAATACCTCTTCTACAATATATTAAAAACCTGGAAATATATTATTTTTTGTTTGGTTTCTATCTTGTTTCAAAGCTGGCACATCTGATGCTTCCTGAAATTCATACAGTCCCACACATAGATTTTAATGTTGGATATGTGCGCAACTACTCTCACAAATATCGAAAACACACCCTGTACAATCTACTGATTTCATGATGTATTGAAATTTATGGATATTTTCTCTTCTAGAACTACCCACCTGTTCTTATGAATACATTTTCAATACCAAAAATGCAATATGCATACATTAGTTGTTGCTATGTATGGCAAGCCTCCAACAAGCTGTCAGGTTGTTAAGAGCAACCTTTGTCAGACAGAATAGTATGCATAAAATTTGCATTTATTATGAAATTGGTCTAAAGGCAACATATTCCCTAGTCTGGCTTCCAGACATTTACATTATTAAATCCATCTTTATATTGATAAGGAAACAACTATCTTTGGTCAACTGCTTTGAATAATAAAAGTGTTTGAATTAAGGCAAAGTTAGTATGTCCAGAGACAAAACAGTCAGAGAATGGGTGTACTATGGAGGTCAAAAAGTTGCATGGTCTAGAACTGAGATAACATATGCCCAGATCAAACTTCACTGCAACATACCCAAACAAAAAAAATATGACATATCTAACAAACGGAAGCATATTTTGCATTTTTGATTTCAGAAATGAATTCAGCACAAAATTTGTAAGTGAGATAGATTCAGTAGTTATCTGGTAGCATTACAATTTCATGATAAGCATTTATCTTGAAAGAAATTTGATAAAGCCAGTCACAGTTCCATGGGTAAAAGCATACATGCATGCACAAGTATCTGAGAGTGGTTATGCACATAATAACATAAAAGTCTACATGTGGGACTGTATAAATTTCAGGAAGCATCAGATGTGCCAGCTTTGAAACAAGATAGAAAGCAAACAAAAAATAATGTATTTCCAGGTTTTTAATATATTGTAGAAGAGGTATTGAATATAACGTACACTGATTTTCAGCTCAATATAATTTGACCCCGATGGTTAAAATCAAGGTCAAGGTAAAGGTCAAAAGATAACATCATAGTTAAACTTGCTCCAATGTAAAAAATAATGTTACATTTAGATTTTTTATCTTATTCCCTTTCCAATGATACCACTCACATCAAATTTGGACCACTCGTTACCGCGCAATGGCCATTAGAAAATTGGCAGTTACGACCATTTTGGCCAAACATGCTAATAAAGGGCGGGTCATAGCGTGAGAACCGTAAGGCGGATTGTGCTAAAAATTAAAATTCTGGCTTGTATGATGTCAATTACGCTATATACCAAATATGAGCAAATTTGGAGTCGGTACCATTTAAATTCATTTTTATTTTGGGTGATTTGACACAGAATGACCCTATGCATGCTTTCAAAAACAAATCTAATAAGAAATCGCACAAGTGATACATACAAAAATAGAGATCCATAAAGGTTAGATATTTGCATTATCAGAAAGATGAAATGCATCTGAATCATTTGATATCACATTCTACTTACAATTTTACATCGTCTCTCGAAAAGAACTCTAGTGTCTAAGTCTAACGTTTGCTTGTGAAGTTGTGCCACGAGGGTCGGCTCGTCACATCACCGGCCCGAACGCCTAGCTGCCATCAAATTTATGCCCTAACACGACACTTCTCATACCATATATTCATCATTTAACCTGTGTTAATGTCTGTCGTGTCCTGTTTTGTCAGAGTTCACTATTTTTCGGAAAATTCAATCCGAAATTTTTGTAATTCTCTTCCTTGTCGCACCACACGGCTCATCACTCTAGCTCGCCGTGGCAGATACCGCGCGAGCGCTGTCAACCAATGCGATAGATCAAAACGCGAATTGTAGTACGGTGGCTGTAATGAGACATATTTTCCCATATTTTCAAAATTGGTTTTCAGATTACATGTACAAGTGGGTCTAGTTTCCTTACGGGAATTGGGGGTTAGGGGTGGTTATTCAAGGTTTATTTGAAGTAATAATTATGATACTACTACTACTAATATACAAATATAATTATTCAACATAACAACCCTCAGTTTAAGGTATTTATTTAAATACTAATGAATAAATTATCAAATAGTAAAAAAAAAATAATGATAGATGTATTCGAATTAATTACTTATTTGTAGCAGTAGTAGCATAATTATTACTTCAAATAAACCTTAAATAACCACCCCACCCCCCCCCCTTTCCCGCAAGGAATCTAGCCCACTTGTACATGTAATCTGAAAACCAATTTGAAAAAAAAAGGAAATCGCCTCTTTACAGTGACCGTACTACAATTCGCGTTTTGATCGATCACATCGGTTGACAACGCTCGCGCGGTATCTGCCACGGCGAGCTCGAGTGATGAGCAGTGTGGTGCGACAACGAAGAGAATTACGAAGATTTTTGATTGAATTTTCCGAAATATAGTGAAAGCTGTGACAAAACAGGACACGACGACACTAACGCAGGTTAAACGATGAATGTATGGTGTGGGAAGTGTTGTGTTAGCCTGGGCTTAAAGGCAGAGGATCTCTTTTGCATACCTAAAAATTAACATTGTGAAAATACATGACATTTAGAAGAAAATGCCATC
>JZLH01S0046056.1:25367-40302 GCA_001188425.1 Eucidaris tribuloides
TGGGAACCTTCAGCAAAATATAGGAGCTAAAAACTCAGTTTTAGTGAAATTATAGTGACCGTTAGACTCTGATTTGAATTTTTTTTCTCGCGAGGAAAAATTCCTACCATAGAACCGTACACTATAAGGGCTATTGTTTATCTTTCGCATTTTTCAAATTCTAGGTAACCACTAACCCCCAGATTTCACATACATGTTCTTCATCAATAGCTTAAGGGCATGGGTTATCTTTTCCTGGTCTGTGGGGATGTTTGCAAATGAGATCCACTGCCTTTAAATTTGATTTCAGGCATGTGGTGCGAAAGTACAATAGCGCTCGTGTATACATTATTGTATAGATGTGATGACTAGCTTCAGACATTCACGCGGAATTTACCCGAAACTTACTCGGAACTTACGCGACGTTCTTTAACAAGCCTCCGTCGTGCGTCTTGCGTCGTTCGTCGTTTGTAAACTATTATACATTTTCATCTCCTGTTTTAAAACGCATGGTTGGATTTACCACCAAACTTGGCGGGAATGATCCTTAGGGTGTGGGAATTCAAGGGTCAATTCAAGGGGGTAGCAGGTTTGGGAATGCCCATGGTATAATTCATTACATCTATTTTCTTTAACTCTTACGTGGAAGTCGCCAGATCTGGCACCAAATTAAAACACATAAAGCTCGCGTAAATGTTTAAATCCTCTGGAATTAAGAGTCAGTAGATTAGACAAAACTTGCGTAGCGAATGATCCTTAGGGAGAGGGATAGATGTTTCTGATTGTACTAACATGGCCCGCCTAAGGCCCGAGGGAAGCAAGGGCCATAAGGGCCAAAACTAGGTAACCTCTAACCAGAAAGCAAATTTGTAACTACAAGCTTGAATGTAGATGAGTAAAGGGACTCAATGTTATTTGGGGTCAAAAGGGCAACATATAGTAGGTCAATGGTCAAAAAAAGTCAAACGTTTACATACCAGGGAGAGACATTTTAAAGGGGATGCAAAATTTTCAACTGGTCCATGTGGCTCCGTTGGTGCCTAGATTTCAGGCCCGAAGGGCCAAAACTAATTGAAGTTTTCTTTATGGGCACCACAGAGAGTTTGACAGACCTCAGGTGAGTGTCGTGCCCCCTGGGGCTCTGTTCTCTTGTCAGGTGACGGCTTATCCCACCATAACAACGCAGCATTTACGACAAATGATATGGATAATGACGTGGATTCAACTAGAAACTGCGCCAAGGATTTAAAGGAGGGTGGTGGTATGTCAATTGTCACCGATGCAATTTAAACGGTTTGTACCTGTCTGGAGTTCACAGTTCGTATGCAGATGGGGTAGAATGGTCTCCCTGGCGTGGACACCAGTACTCGATGAAGATTTCTGAAATGAAAGTCCGGCCATCATCCTGAACCGGGAACACACTTTAATTGCAGGATTCTCCATATCGCACATACCCGATATTCGCTGATATCATCATTATCTTGGACCTGTTTGCAGTCTTGCTTACTTCCGGCCGCCTCCAAACGAAAGGGACGGCATCGATTTAATACAGCCAATCTGTGTGTAATGGTTTGGTGTTGTTTTTTTCTTTCTTTTTATGCGGTTGAACAAGCACTGTCTCGTTTGTGAGAAACGTTCCATGTTACTACAAACTAATTATTTGAGTGTCATTGCCATGGCAGTGGGCACAGGAGAAAATAATGGTTCCCAATGACCCCAAACGACTCCCATGTGCAGGGCCCTCAAAGATTTTTTGTAGGATTACCTTGGTATCCCCAGCTCCCATTGGTGAATAGAACAGCCTTTACATTTCAGTTTTTCTAGGGATAGAGAGCCCCCTTTCCTCCCCTCCCCCCCCCCTCCCCTCTCCCCTTCCCCTCCCCGACATAAACAAGTCGGGGTGCCACAGCAATCTAAGTACGCCAATTCCCAGGAGTCTGCTGAAGATACGTCGATGTAGAAATGAAGGGGACCCAACAGGAGCCCTGATAAGAAGAAAAAACACATTGAAACGATATAATTTGCGTTAAAGAATTTAATGATCATTAACTCTTGCCTTGCTTTGTTCGCAGAGTTGCCGGGATCAATATATGCACTGAAGACAATATTTGCTTATTCCTCTTAATCCTCTCACTCAATACGATACCTTTCTCATGGGACCAGCAAGTCATTCGCACCTTCTATACATAAAAGGAGAGGTGCCTAATGAGCAAACACTACAAATTGCATAAGAAACCTGTATTGAATGAATGAAAGAGATTAATTCATAGAAGTGAAATGTAATGTAAAAGATTTTTTTTTTCATATGACGCCCACTGAATTGTAAAGATCACCATTTGAAGACCTATACGTGACTTGAACCTTAAATTCAGTGTGAAAAATGTGGCAAATGAAGAGTTATATTCGTACTTTGTTGTGTAATTTGGCTTTAAATTTACATTATCACTAGAAAAGTAGGTAGCAAATATTGATGTTAATAATTAACGCATGTTCGGTGAAAAGTGAATTTAGCCCCTTTTGCAACTAAGCTCTTCATTTCTTAAATTTATAATTGTACCATCAGACTCGTGTGTCAGCACTAAAGGTTTGGTGTGAATCAGTCATTTAGTGAGAAATGTAAAATAAGATATTGATCAAAACATGTAGTATACTTATATTGACTAGTAGATTACCAGATGTACCCTCAAGACCATTGGACCTACTTCGTGCGGCATTAAATTATAATAATATTCAACTCTTTGACGGGCAAATTTCACTTTTTTCCTGGGACATTGATGGTCCCCATGTTGTGAAAATTGGATGCATTCTTATATGTATATGGAAAATATAAATATATTATCTGAACGTTACACTTTTCTGAGTTATGAATAAACAAGGGATGAAACTTTTAAATAGTCGATCATGGCGTTTTCCTAATTGTGTCCTAATTTTTGTTTGAATTGATTGAAGGTGTTATGGACATTTAATTATTATAATATTGCTCCATCTGTATTGGGAACACATTAGTAGATATTATAAAATTGGTCAGCGTACGTCTTAATCAAATGATTGGTTGAGACCTATCACGTGAACCGTCTTTTATTTTACGCTAATGGCAAAATTTGCTAAATGACCGATAGTGATAATGACCGTGATTAATGACCGGTACTAATGACGCGGCTGTGTTTCGAATACATTAATCGGTCGCGCGCGCTAGCTGTCGGCGGTCATTAGTAACTGCGCGAATTACCGCAGCCAGGCGGCAGGATCATGCGCGTGTACGTGTAGGTGTACGTATGTGTAACGGCTGTGTACGGCGAATCGTAAAAACATACTCGAAATATTGGCCAACGGGACCGATTGCTGTCAAATGAAGAAATACAGGAATTGTCTAGCGGAACCTGATGCATTCACCACTAAACAAGGCTTACTTCGGTTCTGAAAAGTTTGAAGCAGATAAATTGCAATCGACTTCCCAGCACAGATGGCCTTCGACAAGGTTCATTCCGAGGTGCCGTACCGTAAGCGGTCTAACTTGTTGTTAGGTGAGTTGCGTTACGCTGCCGCGCGCGCGTCGCCGACTACTGTGAGTAGAATTAAAAAACGTGGCAGAACGTAAGATTTGCCTTTGAAGTGGGCCCCTTCCAATTTTAATATCGAGTAAATTCCGGCCTAGGAATATGAATTGTTGACGAATGCCAAATGCTAACTTACAGTTTCACGTCACCTTACAGAATACTATGAATGGACCTAGTAGAACCTACGTCTAACAACGTAGGTCAGGACTCGTCTCGGGCTTAGATCTCGGGTCTAACGGAGTCTAACCGTACCGTTACAACGCCAGTTCTTCCATTGTTAATGCAATGACAAGGACGTACGAGACCATTTATAAACAAATAATGCACATCATTCTTTCGGGCATTAGTTAAAAATAATCTCATGCGGTACTGCGAAAGCAGTGCCAAAACACACTCCGCTATCGCCTCGTGTGTTTTCAGACCTGTTCCCACAGTTACCCTCGTGTCGAATAATTTTACTGTAATGCCCTCAGTGGATGTGCATTATTTGTATACTAGACTATTGGAAACACTTAGTTACACACGACTAAATTAACAAACCCCATGAAAAAAGAAGAAAAGAAGTCTAATTTCAAAGTAAGAGTGAAAGAGAAAGGAACAAGCAGTCAAACAGAGGCGGGGATGGAAAATTTATATAGAATAAAGAAAGACGCAGACTAATACTTTTATGGGTTACACGGATTTCATTTATTTATTCTTGTTCTTAAGAGGAGAAAATGGGATACAGTGTACGTAGTATACATCTTAGTATACTGTGTACTGAAGTTTGATGGAGTTCATTTTTTATTTTATCACTACTGAAGAGAAAACATATTTTTGTTCATTGTAATAAGTGACAGTTTGTTTTTATGTGTATTATTTACAACCATTGCGTATTAGATAAACATACCATATACAAAAATAAGCACACTTACAAAATTAAATTTTATATCCACTTAATCAGAATAGAATATGCATGCTACAATAATGAAGTGAGTACCCTTATACAGCTTGCTGATTTTATAAGACACAATGTACAAAATGGAAACAAGTTACTGACAAAGAAAGACTTGATACAGTCATGTACACGTGGCATGTAGTGAAATCCAAGCTACTCTTTATACCTATGGTATATGCAATATTGGTTGATTAAGCATACATGTATAAATCGTGTTGTTGTTTTTTCTGCCACATAAGTGTCTACATTCATATCAAACTATTAACATTTGGAATAAGTCCCCAAAATGTTGGACTATGTGCATTACAAAAGTAAAAACCGGTTCTATGAAACATCTTAGAAGCTTATACATAACAAACTCAGAGAAAAACAATATCAGATATTAAAAACAAGGATATAAATTCTAGGTAATGTAAACAGTGTCAATTAAAAAGATATAGGAAACCCAGATCCAATCCACACAAACCTTCAAATAATAAGTACAATAAACTAATTATCAGGAAATGGTATGTAGCCTAATTACTTATTCATTTGGTGTATTCGGCATTGATTGTGATTGATTGATCACTGTAGTTTGGTAAAGTGCATGTAAGGAACGATTAGAAAGTGCACAAGGCTTTCAATTGCATGATATAGCATACCAGAGTTTGGAACCTGGATTCAGGCAGAAACAACTTTGGCTCAAAAGTATACTTTGCAAAAAGAGAATTACAATTAATACGCTAAAGAAAGCAAAATATCTGCATCAGAAGTGACAACAACAAACTCAACAGATGGAAACCTCTGTATACTTATAAGTATAGGGTGCACAATTGCCAACAATGGGACAAATTCAAATTACATCAAACTGGCATCATTTCAAAGACTAAATAACATTATGAAATGCCAAAGATACCACCGACAGCACTAAAATCCAATGTATTACACCCTTGTCATGCCATTATTTTAGCATAATGATACAACTTGGAAGGTCAAGAAAGACGATTAACACACAGTAAATGTTTTTGAGATCTCGGGTCTTTGCCGTATACTAGGAAACAGCAAACTGGATAAGATCCACATCACCAAAATTAGAGAAACATTCTACCTAAAGATATGCACAGTAAACCGAGTTGACCTGAAATGGCAAAAGTTCTTTGTTCACGTAAAGAGAATGCCACCCTAAAGATACTTTTGATTCTCCTTTTATTCCTTTTATTGTTGTTGATTCCTCATACAGAAATATTCCTATCTTGATCAAAAATTGCACAATGTTATTTTATAGATTGTTGAGTTTGTATCGAATTGTCTGATTCCATTTATGTCACGCAGGGCCAGGTAAAAGAGCAGTTAATTTGACTGAAATGGCTGCCTTTGGGTCAATAGGATGTTATTATATATCATTATGTTTAGCGCAATAAAATATCTTATATTCAAAACGTACAAAAAAGTAGGAAAATATATTAATTTACGGATTTAGCATTGATACACTAGTTGCTGATATATCACACAAATGAAATCACAATGCAACGTTTATTACATTAAAACTGCCATCTATAGCAAAGTGCTCGTCCAATATTGTATTCAAAATGCAGTACTGATTTACAATATAATGTAAAATATTATACGGTATACGGATTTACTTGATGCACTAGTAACTGGTGTATCATATAAATACTATGCAAAACTTGATTACAAGATTGTCTTGATCTATAGCATATCCCATTGTTAATGTTTTATTAAAGCAGGCGTAATATAATCCAATAGTCAGGGAGGGTAAAGTCATGAGAGGGTGCCTTAAAGGCGCTGATCCTAGACTATAAAACACCGACTTCACCTTCACTTAAAAAAATAATATATATAATATAGTATTAATGTACTAACAACAAATCTAAATTGTTACTAGTATTCATACCTACAGATCTAAAAGTAGCCGATATATCACACACATAATATTACAATGCAAACCTGATTACAATAATGTTCCGATCTATAACAACCACATATCAAATATCTTATTCAAAACAAGTGTAAATAATTTTACGGATTAAAACGTGTATTAATGCACTAGTAGTAATGCATCATACACATAAAATTACAGTGCAAAATTGATAACGATAACATTTTGATCTTTAGCAAACCACATATCTAATGTCTTATTTCACATACAACAGTAATATAAGAGTCAGCCCACCTTTCGAACCTACACACGTATCACGCCTGACATACGGGGTAGTTACTGGCTGGTTACGCGTAGCTGGCCCGTTATGCCCAATGCGCAAGTTTTGCGAATTTGGGTCTGTGAATTCTGAACTGTAGGAGCCTACTGTTCTGTATTCTCTGCCAATGATATCTCTGATGATGAAAAAGGGTTCGAGTAGGGTTATCCATATGTTTGAGTTCAGGTTAAAAAAGGATTAGATTAAAGCCACTGTTAAAAACCACAGTTTAAAAAAATGTGAAGTGCATAATCCTCCGCACTCAAAGTGTATTTGATAAAGTCTAAAAATGAAGCCTTGCAAAAATTGTATTTCAAAATGATGATTTAGTGCTTTAAAAAAAAAAGTGAAAATCTACAAGCATTCAAATTGCAATCAAATAGCTCTGTCATGAAGAGAGGGATGAATAAATAGGTACACTATAAAAACCGGCGTGTTAAGTTTAACACCCATGGTGATGCACAATATAGATACCAGACGTGGTGTAAAATCTTAACACCACGAGTGTTATTTTAACACCAAACGAATTATTTGTAACACCAAGAGTATTGGCTTTTACACCAATGGTGTTGAAAAATCAACACTTGTTGCGGTATTCATGTTTTGCCACACCCTTGGTGTTAAAGTTAACACTCCAGTTTTTGGCAGTTTAGACAGGCGGGAAAGGTTTGCTGCTTAGACTAAGCATGCTACGTATTACTGCAAAACAATGTGCATTCACGTATATGTACACAAAATAATCAAGTCACTTTTTTGCAATACGATTCAAATCTGTTCGTAGTAGCAGAAGTAAAGCTTGATTCTCCCAGATTTACCGGGGTCATCCACTAGACCCGGGTAGGGATGCAATCCAGTGGCTCTGTCTTCATTGTCAGTATCAGCTGTATCCCAGCTCAGATACTCCTTCGTGACTCGCATGCCATGTACCTGTTGACATTGTTCACTCGGGGTGAACATGTAGAAGTTGTCTTGTGTCGGTAGATATATCGGGCACTGTGGGAGAGAATCATTTCTACAACAGAACTCGATCAGTGTCGAGTGTGGCGCGTAGACCCCGTCTGGTACGGGACCTGCTTTCGCGTTTTGAGCAAATTCAGTGTTCTGATTCTCGTCCCAATAAATGTTGCCAGCCTCGAATCCTGAGGGACACAACCCGTTGTATCTGTAAATGCAATAATTCCCCGCTTCCCAAATCCGCTTGTTATTTCCTACCGTAGCCAGAGTTTTAATGCAGACACTATATACAATGTCTTTCTTTTTTATCAGGGGGCTCAGATGATTATAAAGAGAACTGCTCCATTCGTTGCCATTCTCTGTGTCGTGGCGGATTACTCCCGAGACTACTCCAGTGGGACTTGACCAGGGACAGCTGCTGCTCCTCGGTCTTGGAAGTCCGTATGTTCCGTCGGGCTATGATGTCACTGTGCTAGGATTTGAAGTGATATCCCATTGTGTGCATTCTGCAAAAAGAAGGATAATGGACGCGGTTAGAGAGGGTATGATGATGATTGGTATGACAGAGGATATCTCTTGATAGAGTTCTGTGGCGCTGTGGTGACTACCTCATTTTGGAAGCCACGGACAGAGAAAGAAGGAGAAGAAGAAGAAGAAGAAGAAGAAGAAGAAGAAGAAGAAGAAGAAGAAGACGACGACGAAATTTACTATTGACTTTAATCTTACGTTTTGAATGAATAACATATTTTAGCAATTTGGAAAATATCCCATAAAATCTCTAAAGCTTTGATTATGTAGCACGTATTTTATAACTACATACAATGATAATGGGATGAACTGCGCACTGCACACTTATATTCTTGTAATAAACAGGCAGTTCAACTGTATGTGACATAGATTTTTTTTGCGGGGGGGGGTATGATTGCAACATAATGAGGGCCCTTTTTCCGACGTAGGCTTGGTGTTTTTAAGGAATTACGCCTTCTTCCATTGAACTTTTGATATATTTATTTGTACACGTACGTACATAAATACAGGAAGGAGATAGATGTTATTTTGAATTTAGTTAAGAAATATGTATACGGACCAGAGTTCATGATTAAAATAATAAAATGAATTGAATTTGGATTGAAGGGTTGATTTTCATGTGAATTTTAGTTGTAGCGGTAAGTATGAGTGAGAGTAAAATCTGATACCTAGCAGTTATTTCACAAAATGTTTTAATTAAATCTCTGTAAGTGTAATATTGTTATCATGCTCTAGTTCTTTGCATGAACAATTATTTCTATCCTCATAATTAACGCCCTTCTCGCTCTCAACATTCCATTATTTAAACGATGTATGTTATAGTATGAAAAGAAACCTACCGATTTCACATTGGTTGCCAATGACTCCATCGGGACAGGTACAATTATAGCTAATGTTTAGATTGGTACAGGTCCCTCCATTTTGACACGGTGCACTGGCACATTCGTTGATGTCTTTAATCAGAAATTATTCACGCACATGGAAGAAAAATTATAAGAACATGCGTCTAAACGGGTGCAAATGTTCTGAAATGCATTTTACGCAGTATAAGGACTTTTTCCGGTATAACAACATTGGCCCATTCTTTAGATCCCAAGTACCATCCCGAGTATTTAACAATTCAAGTATAATAATTTTACCTAATATTTACCACAGTTAAAGAAAAATGTGAGCTACATAATCTTCCTTGCTCCAAGTATGTTTGATAAGGTCTAAAAATGAAGCACTGAAAAAATTGTACTTCAAAGTGATGATTTAGTGCTTTAAAAGGTGAAAATCTGCAAGCAATCAAAGTGACCGGATTCACCTGCCCATTTCCTCCCATAGATTACTGTGTGCAGATCTGGGCTATTTTATCATCCAGCGGAGTAGAAATTGTTTATTCAAGCATATTACCTTGCCATTGGCAGCCAGCATAACTTTCCAAACTTTTGCATTCTGGTGTGTTTATTTGTCCATTCGAACACTTCTATGTAGCTCAGATATCAAAGTCTGGCATTCTTTTTAATTGAAGCTCCACAATACTAGCCTATCACTTTAAATGAAAAAAATGTTCTTTCAGAAAACCCTGTATTTACTATTATCATAATAACACCAGCTTCCACTAGGTGCAAATATATGTCCGTATTTTATTTTGCTGTACACAATTTATTAAGTGCGTGGAGGTGTCGCTGTGTAGGGGATTGTCCTCTGCCTTTTATAGCATGTGTATAGAATCTGGTTTCACATGTTCTTTCTTCAGTATGGTGGTTTATACATTGCTGTTTCACCACCTACGAGTGAAATAGGGACCATCTTTTATCTCTCTCAATCATGTAACTGCCTTATAATACGTACCTGTTTGACACTGTTTTCCAGTGACTCCATCAGGACAGGTACAGTTATAGTCAAACACGAGATTGGTACATGTCCCTCCATTCCGACACGGTGCATTAGTACATCCGTCAATGTCTTTCCATAAAGACATATAGAAGAAAAAAATTCAATTCAAGTTATCACTAAAACCGTGGTATTCAGAGAATCCATGTTTGGGACCATGCCCTATACATGTAAACACAAGAACAATTCAGAATGATCTCAGAGCAGATAAGTCAAGAACATTCTGGATTGTTTGAACAAGTGCTCCTAATCATGCCATGAATTTCTTTTACGGTACTCCAGAAACGCAACAAAGCATCACCGTTGCCTACTTATGACGGACGTGCCTGTGAAATATGAAGATCGGTAATCATCGAATATTTCAGGAAATGCACAAAATACAGTTTGTGTGTCAGACCCTCTTACCTCAGACAATTCAGTATTATTTTAAGTATTCATCATTTATTGTAAGATATACATTAATCTGCATGAGACTATAATATACAAAACCAATTGTAATGCTCATAAATGCATGTTGTACTTATGTTATGTTTATTTGGTGTTGAGAACCATTTGCAATTTGCTAATGAAACTCTAGACTTTGGGAAAACAAAGGTTTGTTCACAACTAATTCTGTTAAAATTGCAAAAGCATTTTTCTTCTGTGTGTACTTTCACTTTGATTTCCTTTTGGACCAAAGAAATGGTTGTAAGCGCCGTTTTGGACAAAATGGTGATCAAAGAAACGTTTCCTACGTAACAATGGCTCTGCTATTGTGAAAGAATTAAGTATTTTTTTCGAAATCCGTATTTTCCTAGATTGTGCGTAAAATACTTACCTGGAATTAAGCACACCATTGTATTTATCTTGGCAAGGACTGGGGGAAATCTTGTCGCTAGTTCAAGAGTTCGGAGTTAGCTGGACTTTAGTCCCATCTGAGAGGATCATGATTGGACATGAGAACGAGATGGGGCATGTGCTTCCGATAGCTTTATAGACAAAATGTCGTAGAACGAAATATGTTTCATGATTGTTAAACTTTCGTCAGGAAATCAATGGATAATCCCGCACATTTCACCAATGAGGGGAAATGTATATTTAAAAAAAAACTACTTTTAATTAAAGTATGAATTCGGTTGTCAGTAAAATTGTCAAGATGCTTAAAGGCACTGTATAACAATGTTTCCATTTTTAAAAATGCGAGCTACATGATTACCCATGCTAGTAGTGTCTTTGACAAGGTCTAAAAATGAAGCCCTGAAAAAAAAATTACAGTTCAAAATTATCATTAAGTGCTTTAACAAAGTAAAATCATTAGGAGACCATTCCAGTTTTTCCCCATAGACTTGCTGTGTTACAGATTTTTCTATCGGCCGATAATGATTCATGTGCCAATTTTTATCTGTACATATTTTACCAGTGACAGCCTAGCTGTCTGAACTTGTGTGTTCTAGGGTGTGAATTTGTCTATTCAAACACTGTCAGATGTGTCAGATAGCAAAATTTGACAATTTTTTAAACGGGTCTTCCACAATGTTATATAGTGTCTTCAAACTAAAAAAGTAAATCAATCTTAATTTATTTTAAAGGCATAATACAGCAATGTTTAAACTAAAAAGAAAAGAAAAAATGACCTACACGATTCACCATGCTACCAGTGTCTCTAATAAGATCTGAAATTGAAGCCCGGACAAATTTCAGTTCAAAACCATTATTTTGGGTTTTCTTAAGTGGAAATTATTGAGCGAATATGCGTTCCAGTCCCCCCCCCCCCATAGACTGTTTTGTTGCAGGATTTTCTCCGCTGATAATTCTTGTGCTGACTTTTTTTTGTACATATTTTACGAGTAACAACATAAATGTCTAAAGTTCTGTGTTTACTTTGTCAAACACTGTCACATACGTTTGATAAATTGTTAAATTGGCTTCCACAATGTCACTTTTAAACGGGGTAAAATTGACCTGAGTGACTGGTCTGCCGGTACATTACACTGAATATGTTGATTATACCTCGGTCTCTAGTGATTTCTTTTACTTGAATGGCATGTAAAACAATAATGAAGCCGGGAAAAGAATTTCCAAACTCCTGGTAAATCAATGAAACTAATAATTTCACGCGGAAAATGAAAAATCAGGGGAGATATTACCTGGAGTGAACTCAATGTAAAAACACGTACTGAGAATAAATTCTTGAAAACGTACCGATATCGTAATTGAGAAACAGGAACACGCAGAGCGGAATGTATTGCATCTAAAAAGAGAAGAAACACAACTGTGAGCCTTTTAATTCAAACAATCACATAGGGTCATACATTACCATTCTACGCCCTTTTACCAACACAAGATTTCCGCAACCAACTGCATGGTGTAATAAGCCAGTTCGCAATTGCAACTTGCGCATGGCAGTCAGATAAAGTTCAACGTAGAACACGTTAAGTCCAGCGGCTAAGCTCCCTTTTATGGGCGAATTGTGCACTTTTTTGATAAAAGCAACAAACTTTCCATGTGTTTAGTACATGGCAAAAGATTAAATTTAAAAGGGGGAGCCCAGTCCAATTAACCCCCTGATGGTCACAGGAGGTCAATGAACTTTTTTGCTAAAATTCCTTAGGTGGTTGGGCAATATTGAAGATAAATATTTGATAAAACCTTCTTTTACCCCAAATATGATTTCATATTAAAGATAATTAATTTGTTTGCAAGATGAAACCACATTTAATTGGATTTGACGCAATGTTTGGGGTGGTTTTGGGTCAAAAACAAAATTTTCAATCAATTTTTGTGAAACTTTCAATTTACATATATGCATATTTTGCCATTATCTTTAAAAATATTAGCTCAAAAGAATTCAAACTTTAAAAAAAAACTGTCTTGATTATTGTCAATATTGTGTGAAAATTACAAGTTTATTACATTTTTACAACAAAAGTTATCACGCTTCAAAGTTCGTAAAGTAGTATCAGCCAGGACGGCATTTTGTACGCACCCAGTTTAAGCAGGCCAGGTACTATGCAACAATGCGCATTGGATTTGCACGTTTGCAGCCCACATTGTGTACTAGGTGTTAAAAATAATAACTTGTGTCTAGGATGTTCAAAAATATAATCCACTTTAGACCATTCTGAGAAAATCAAGCTTTTTTGCTTATCCCATATCACAATATTTTTATGAAAAACAAATTTGTCCTGATGTACTACCCTAACATGTGAATGTAAAATTGGGTAAACAAAAAATCTGACGGTCTTCATATTTTAAAATAATTTTTCAAAAAACTGACCTTGGTGGATCTAGCCCCTTTTGCAAACAAAGTGGATCTAACCCCTTTTGCAAACAAAAAAGTGAACAGTTGAACAATGATGGTGACCTGCAAGTTGTCATTATTTTAGCATTTATTGGGTGAAATGTAACACAAATAAAAAGAACAAATCTTCAGTTATGAGCCAACTCACATACTTGTTTAAAGTGAGTGACTGGGGCTGCCCCACCTAGATCAGACCCCCCCCCCCCCGCCCCCGAAAAAGTTAAATTTTAATAAGCTGCCGTGTAGTTAGATTTTTCCTCCAGTGTAAAAATCAATAAAATCTTCTCAATGTTGTGTCCCAGTGTGTTTGGATGTTGAAGAGATGTGGGGGTGGGGATAGTTATGTCCCCCACCCCATCAACTAGCCCCACCCCACCAAATACCCCCCCCCCGCCCCAATACGTAGATCAAGATGAGTTATGAGAAAGTTTGACCAGGAAAATAAAGAAAATCTGCTAATCAACAAATTTCTCCAGCACACAAACATTCATTATCATACACGAACATACACATGCATACACACACACACACACACACACACACACACACACACACACACACACACACACGTTCCTGCCCCTCCATAACTTCTATGATTTACTTTAACGTGAACTTATTATAAGACGAAGCTCAAGTGATTCATCATGAGCACACCAACACATGCACACACACACACACACACAAACACACAAACATACGCTCACAAACACTGACAAACACACAAACATACACACAAAAACATACACATACAAACAGTCACAAGCACACGCACACACAAACATACACAGAAACACAAAACATACACACACAAACATACAAACATACACACACAAACATACAAACTACCACACACACACACACACGCTAAAACACAAACACATGAACAAAAATACACGAAAGCAAACACTACAAACACAATCTTACACACACATACACCCTAGCCCCAAAGGACAAAGCAGCTCCGCTGCACACACAATAATGGTAAACCATTCTTCATAAGGAAGTAGATCTTGTACCAATCGGCAGTTTTCGTAAAAAAAAAATATTACATCAATTAAGTTTATTGCATAATACCAAGAGAAAAACATCGAGTCGATAGAAGGTTCAGAAGACCCAGCACCGCAAAATTCTTATTTTGTCCTACGCAAGAGTCGCTGTACAGAATTACCTTCTTGATACTGCGATCTCCAGAAAGTCGCCTGTCCAAAAAGTCCTTTAGGGCGCTGGCGATCTGGTTGGCTCCCCTACCCATGGCCTCCTCACCCCATGTATAAAAGTTCACATCATCTCTGCTCTGCTCTGATGGGATGGTTGGATCACCAGAAGCTCGGTGCTCAATAATTCCCAAGATGAAGAGCCATAACTGGCGGGCATAATAGGCCTCTCCAATTGAGGACTTTGGCAATGGCTGATTTTGCATTAGGTCAAACGATATTACCAGCGTGGTTGCGTCCTCCTTTTTTCCCAGCATCTTGTAGAACCGCTTGGTTTGGATCTTGTGAACTAGTAGCTCGGTCACTAGTACTTTTCGCTTGTCCTCGTCTGTTTCGGTCTTGATTGCTGTTTCATGACCCTTACAGTATGAACACACATCTGTCTTTGGTGATCCGAATCCCAAGTTAAA
>JZLH01S0046085.1:3470-20746 GCA_001188425.1 Eucidaris tribuloides
CCGAAACCTTTTTTCCTATCTGAATGAGATCTTGTATACTGTGCATTAGGCATATCAAGCTGATTTAGAATGTCTTTTAAAAATCCTGTTAGTTGCTGGTTCCTTCTCCCTTTAAAGATGGTACATGTATTAAAACAGTTAAAAAGGACAACCGAGTTCTCCTTTGAAATAAAAATGTAGGTTTTTGTGTGTGTTCTTGAAATGTCAAAAAAGGGGTGATTTTGTGAAAGTGTGATTGAAACGCAAAAAAGGGTTGTTTTTAAAGGTTAATTTGTACCTGTTTTCATGTAAAAAAGGGGTCAAAATTGCTGAGAATGTACTTGAAACCACGCGAAAAAGGGGGTATTTTTTGACTTGGAGAACGATCATGCGTTACGCCTTTGAATATGAAGTGATGCCACCGGGCATACAACGATCTCTAATCGAACGACTAACGAGCTTTGCGTACGCAACGCGTACAGTCTGCGAATTCAAATCGATCGCATGGTGTCTGTGTGCATTTACAAACATACACCTTCGTGAACTCGACGTTATTTTTGTCCCATCATACGAGTTTCCCCCAATGCCGAAATTCAAGAGAGGCAAGATTTGTATTTGTATACCATAACAGTGTGATGATAAAACATTAACTGAAATGGGGGCACAAAAATTACTCATGTGGTATAATTCCAGGACAATTGATAGAAAATGCAACCTTTGCCCCAATGCCTGTTGCATGAAACTTTTACCGGATAGAAAAATATGGTATTTTGAATAGAACAGTCCTCTCTACCCCCCCCCCGCCAATACGGTATACCAAATTACGATAACAACTGTTTTCATATATTACCAGAGACATATTTCTAGCATAGAATTTTAAGCAACATAGCCCATGGGGTACGGTGTGTAATTTCCTTGCACAAACGCACAGACACAGAGACACAGACAGACAGACAGACAGACATACAAACACACCAAGAAACATGAAGCACAGTCTATCATAAGCCCACGTGCATAGACATGAGAAGTAAATTTATTTCTAATGCGCTACCAACATGCAAACGCTTGCAGAGAAAGGGCCTCACGTAGGATTGATCAATGGAATTGTATTGGCGACTTACCGCTTCCATCCTGGGGACGAACAAAACGTTCGCATTGCATCTTCCGAGCGTACGCGCTGCGCATAGGTTGTACGTTTGGTATACGTCGAAAAAATGTATGCATGTTTAACATCATTCAACGTACGGAACAAACAACAACGTGCTGTTAAGGCTGTGTCACACTGCACCGTCTAACGATTCCGTCTGAAAAACGAACGCATACGTTAATTAAACTTTTTTGGACTTTTTAATTCGTTTTTCAACTGGATTTCAAACGTATCTAGACGTTGACAGACGGTGCTTTTCCGTTCTGTTCCATTCTATTGTATTCCATTTGCCACCGTCTGACACCGTCTGAGGTAAATATTTTAGACGGAGGCAGACGGATCGTTAGACGGCGCAGTGTGACAGTGGCTTTACGTATAAAAACAGATAACAACGACGTCAAAACGATTCCCAAACGAACTTTAGCGTATGCCAACAAATGCCAAAATGTTGCATACGCAATGCATACGCAATCAATTCGTCATAGTGTGAAGGCCTCTTAAGACTGTGTGAAGAATCATTTGAGAACCATTCCCACTTCTGCAAGACGTTACAAGACACAGACTAAGAATTTTCTTGTTCGCTTCGCTCGCTCGCCAGTTATCGTATGGTCTGAAGCATTGCTAGACTTTGCTAAATGACGAGCAAGAAAACTCTATATCGTGCTCTAGATATAAGGTAGATAGATATAGATAGATAGATAGATATATAGATAGATAGATAGATAGATAGATAGATAGATAGGCAGATAGATAGATAGATAGGTAGGTAGGTAGGTAGATAGATGCATAGATAAGTTTATACCAACATGTATATACATATACATGCACAAACACATAAAATTAAAGAATCAAAGAAAAATATAGGAAATCATATGTCTTTAATAGTATGGTTATACTGGCTCCAGCAGTGAATAAACATGTCCTATGAAAATACCTCTTTGAATGTATGAGTAAACGAAAGAATGTTCGAATAAACTTCGTTTATTACAGGGACCTCCAATTATGGATTATCATCGGTGGATGCAGTACACAATAAACGCTTTTTAACGTGCATAGGTTCGCCTTTGTGTGTGTCTTCAAGACGTTGGGGAATTCCAGATTTATTTATATAGTTATTGTAGACCATTATTTATTATTTGGCATAGTCCCTGTGAAATAGCTATTTTTAACATCCCCCTTTCATGATCACTTGAACTGAGTCTGTTTTTTTTATTATTTCTTACATAACAAACCTATAGTTTGCCCATGCACCCCTTCCCCCTCCAAATACCTTCCCATACAAAATTCAGTTCGAATTGCTTATACCTATTCAGGCACCCCATGAGAAACTCAGACAATTCTCTACATCTAAATGCACATGTCCACAGACATGTATCTGCCGTTTCCCTCCGTTTACAGGTAGATTTCACCTGTGGATTATGTAGATTTTCATTCACGAATAAAACGAGCGGAACCATCTGCAGACAGACAGACACAGACACACACACACACACACACACACACACACACACGCACACACACACACACACACACCACACACACACACACACACCACAGACACCAGTCACCATTGCTAAGCACAAAGAAACAGTATATTTAGCACCAAAATAGGTCAAAGTGTTTGAAAAAAACCATTGACGCATCCATCAATACATGCTTTCAGTTACCATGGTTTATGTGTGAAATAGAGGAAGATTGTATGTGTATGTGAGAGTGTGTGTGTGTGTGTGTGTGTGTGTGTGTGTGTGTGTGTGTGTGTGTGTGTGTGTGTGTGTGTGTGTGTGTGTGTGTGTGTGTGTGTGTGTGTGTGTGTGTGTGTGTGTGTGTGTGTGTGTGTGTGTGGTGTGTGTGTGTTGCTTTAATTGTTCCAGAATATGCAACCGGAATCGGCTTGGGCAACTCCTATATTACAATTGGTCGATCTGGCGCAGTATCAGATGCACCACTGTGTAAAACAAAGTTCCCAGGTAGCTGAATCCTACTTAATTCTTATATCATTTTTTATACGCACTTTTATTGTAGATTTTGAAACCATGTCAAATGTTCACCTCTCACGAACCTTAGTAAATATGTCTAGAATTTACAGTCTACTGCACCTTTTATCCTGTTTATACAGTAGACCTACTCACTGAATATACCCGACTGTATTCTGAGTTTGTTGGAGTCTGCAGAATTAATACTTTGAACTCATTTTAAGCCATATCAGATGGTCCTTATTAATCATATTATGTTGGATCTTCCTGGCCCAAAGGGGGTACATGTGCTTATTTGTATTAAAGTCACAGTTTAACATTAATCACCGTTTAAAGTATCTGAGCTACATAATCCTCCATATTCTTAGTGACTTTGATAAGGTCTAAAATGAAGTCCTGAAAACAAATGTACTTCAACGTAGAGTATCCAGTGTGACCTTCTCGTGACCTTGTCTACTTCCTTCCATAGTCTACCGTGTTACAGGTCTGACTTATTTATACTTGGAAGGAGCACTAATTTGTTTATCTATGCATACCATGCCAGTGGCACCATAACATTTAAAACTTTTGTGTGCTGGGATGATAATTTGTCTATTTAAGCGCTATTATATAGGTCAGATATCAAAGTTTGACTGGTTTTTTTTATTGAAGTTCCACAATGATAGCCTTTATCTTTAATGGACCTATCCCTCTCAAATTCGCTACACACGGGAGGCATAGGCATGATAATCAGAATATTGTAGTATGCACAGCACACCAAAGTTGGACATTAATGAGTTTTGTCTAAACAATTCGATTTTATACTGAAAATGGCAGAAAATTAATCAATAATATGATTATTTGGCAATAACACACTATCTTAAACAGACTTTTAAAGTTAATTGTTGATGGATTTTGATGGTACTACAAGTGCCAATCAAACACGTCATCATGGACTATTAATCGGTAGTTAACTCAAATAACTATTAAAATACATGATCATTTGTGTTAAAGCCACTGGCTAACACTTACCACAGTTTAAAAAAAAATGTGAGCTACAGAATCCTCCATGCTCCAAGTGTATTTAATAAGGTCTAAAAATGAAGCCCTGAAAAAATTGCATTTCAAAACGATGATTTAGTGCTTTAAAAAAGTGAAAATCTATATACAAGCATTCAAATTGACCGGATTCACCTGCCCAATTCCTCCCATAGACTTACTGTGTATGGATGTAGGCTATTTTGTACTCGCCCCGCGTATTGTTTATTCATTCATATCTTGCCAGTGGCAGCATAAATTTCCAAGCTTTTGTATTCTAGGATGTTTATTTTTCCATTTGAACACTACTATTTTGCTCAGATACCAAGTTTGATAATTTTACAGTGTGTCTCAAAAAACAATATGCAAGTGAAAACCGCCCTCTTTGGCAATTAGAAAATAATCTTGTGACATGGTGCTTACGTCAACGTAAAGTGCATAGTCTTAGCTTTCAAAAATTGTTAGTTTTGTTTAATTTGCGCTTCTTAATCTTGAGATATGTTAATTTGAATAAGAAAGCTAGGGTATAATCGCGATTGTGCCACTTTTACTACAGTCCCGAGTAAAAGTGACAACATTTTGATTCCACCCTTTTGTTGTTGACAACATATCTCGAGATCAAAACAAGCAAATTGAACAGAACAAATGGCATTGAAAAGTTAAGACTTTGCCCTTGACGGTGAAACAATCATATTGAGTGATTTCAAGTTTTGGATTAGTGTTCGTGTTCGTGTTATCTTAACAATAACATGAGCGTTAATCCGAAACTTGAAATCGATCCGTGTTAGCGAGTTGACCCCGAAATTATGACGCACTTCCGGAAGTTGGTGCTGTGGATAGTGTTAAAAATCGTCTGCTGAATAGAGCTGGGTTGCTGCTGTTAGCGATTTACATGCGTTTGTCCCATTTACGAACACTAGACCCTAGGGATTAAGAAAATCACCATTTCAAGTTCGTTGTTAGTGTTATTTCTGTCTCGTCTTACCTCGCTGGGTCGCGCAGTTGTACGTGTAATGTCTATGGCAGCGCGATGGCACGCGGTAAGTGGCAAGAAAAAATACAATATTTTAGATTGTGAAAGAACAAAGACATAATGAAATAAGTCAAATACATGAAATTAAGGGGAAGTACATGCCTTTCCGACAGTAGTACGATTGTTTGAATTCCATAAAGAAATTACAACATTTCTTCAGGTTTTCCGCGGTTTTCATATTCGTCGAGCAAGGATGTGACGTCACGCTCGTGTTAACACTCGTGTTATGCTATCGATTACAGAATCGATAGTAGCCGTTAATCCGAGTCGCAGTGCTGGAGTTCGGTTTAACGGCTCTTGACGTCTACTAACACTAACAATAACACTAATCCAAACTTGAAATCTGACCCAATGTCACTAGAGTATTTTCTAATTGCCGAAGAGGGTGCTTTCTATTTGCAGAATTTTTGAGACATTCCGCAGCACGTCTCAAAAAATTGTTCAAGTAAAAAGCGCCCTCTTTGACAGTTGGAAAATACTGCTGTGACACATGCTTACTTCAACATCAAGGGCAAAGTTTTTATGCTGTTTGTTTTGTTCAATTTACTTGTTTTGCTCCCGAGATATTTTGTGAACAACATAACAGTGGAATCACAATTGTGTCACTCTTACTGGAAGAGGGCCAGATGCTTTATTGACTGTTGTAAAAGTGGCACATTTGTGATTTTGCCTTTTCGTTGTTAACTAAACATATCTCAGGATTAAAGCAAGCAAACTGAACAGAACAAAAACGGCATTTGAAAGCTACGACTATGCCCTTGATGGTGATGTAAGCATGACGTCATAAAAATGCTTTTCTCATTACCTAAGAGGGCGCTTTTGACTTGCACAATTATTTTTTAGACACACTGTATAAATTGAAGCTCCGCAATGTTAGCCTATCACTTCCTCATTTACGTGCCAGACCTGTTTGTTCAGCATCATGTAATTCATTTTATCCAGGGAGGTCTGACACAACAAGCAGCAAGGCTACGGTTCGGCTAAGTTCAATACTACATGTGGGGAATTCCAAATTTACGTATGGATACCGCTATTGTCAAGCATTGTAAAATCTGCTATTTTTTCAGTGCTGTGCAGTGCAGTGGTACTTTCTATAAAAAGTTTAACCAGTATAATAGGCCTACTGGTAGTTTTCCATTTCGAAACTAGTTCAAACTGGTTTTACCCATCCAGTCACCTCATGACCAACTCGAGGCTATTATGCATTTTCAATGCACAAGATCACATTCACATTCCATCTATGTCTGCTTTAGGGATTTTAGCCTTTCAGCTTTTTGATTGATTTTCTTTGTGAATTGTGTGTATTTTATTATTTTCAAATACCCTGAGCAGTACGTGCTTCGTTGAGACTTCTGTGGTGTCATGACGCGTACGGGTGCAAAAATAACTTTGAAAGTTTCATATAAATGCCCCCATTTTTATTTTTCAGTGCTTTAAAGATTGCGTCAATAATTTACACATCCTAAAATAAAGTTATCAAACAAAATATTCTACAATTTGAAGATTCACATTTATCTTCACCTCTTATAAAAGCCTCGGGGCAGAAAAATTCAAGTTTCGTAAAAAAATAAACACTAATGAAATTTAAACAGAATGCAGCTGGTGAATAATGTCGTTCACTTAATTTGAATTTTACACAGCCGATAAACTAGAATGATTGAAAGATCTGATTCGTGGGTCATTTAGTAAAGAAAATGAATATCTGCTGATCAAAAACCCTCCTCAGTGCAGTTGGATGATTGTCAAGCAATCTTTGCTACGGTTTTACTTTACACCCATGGGCGCAAATCCACGCAGGAATGTTATTCATTTGGGGGGGGGGCCTATTGTTGTGTCCCCCCCCCCATGAATAGCATTCCTGCGTGGATTTAAAGTTTTAAGGTTGTATCAATTGCATGATGGTATAACATAATCCATAAGTTTTAACGTGTGTAATCGCTCCTACTTTTTAAGTGTATTTATTCATAACTTTAGTTTTAGAGTGTATTATAAAATGGTCACGTACGTCCTAATCAAATGATTGGTTGAGACCTATCACGTGACCAGTCTTTTATTTTACCTAATGGCAAAATTTGCTAATGACCAGTCATAATGACCGGTGATAATGACCGGTACTAATGACCGCTGTGGTTTCCATACATTAATCCTCCTCGCGCGCTGTCGGCGGTCATTAGTAACTGCGCGAATTACGCTTACGTACCGGCGGCAGGATCATGCGCGTGTACGTGTACGTGTACGTGTACGGTGTGTACGGCGATCGTAAAACATCACTCGAAATATTGGCCAACGCCGATTGCTGTCAAATGAAGAAATACAGGAATTGTTTAGCGGAACTGATGCATTCACCACTAAACAAGGCTTACTTTGGTTTCTGAAAATTTGAAGCATAAATTAATCGACTTCCCAGCACAGATTGCCTTCGACAAGGTTCATGATTTGAGGTGCCGTACCGTACCGGTCTAATAGGTGAGTTCGTTACGCTGCCCACGGCGTCGCGACTACTGTGAGTAAAAATTAAACGTGCAAACTTAAGATTTGCCTTTGATTGAAGTGGCCCCTTCAAATTCGGAATTACTCGACGAGTAATTCCGGCCTAGGAATTGATTGTTGACGAACGCCAATGGCTAACGTTACAGTTTCACGTCATTAAGAATACTATGAATGCCAGTAGACCTACGTCTAAACGTAGGTCAGGACTCGGGGCTTGTCTCGGGTCTAACGTTAGAGTCTAACCGTACAGTTACATCATGTTTCCATTGTTATCAAATGACAAGGACGTACGAGACCATTTTATAAAACAAATAATGCACATCATTCTTTCGGACATTAGTTAAAGTAATCTACACTCGGTAACTGCGAAACAGTCCAAAACACACTCGGCTATCGCCTCGTGTGTTTCAGACTGTTCCCCAGTTACCTCGTGTCGATAATTTTAACTAATGCCCTCAGTGATGTGCATTATTTGTATACTATTACTGCCAGACAGGTAGAGACCAGGGGCGGTATTCTTGAAAGGTCTCAAGTCAGTTAAGAGTCTTAAATTTCCAGTTTCTGGCTTAAATACTATCTTAACTTCAAGCACCCGACTTAAGTAGTATTCTCAAAAGTCTTAACTTTGAGCACCCCTCTCAATTTACCTCTTAAGTCTAAGACACCTATTCAAGACACTTAAGTGAGATAAAAGTCATAAACATCGCAGTTTTAACGATTGAAATGGCGGACGGGAATACTGGAATTGTTTATCAAGCAAAACCTCTAAATGAATTCAACGACGAGGAACTAATTGAATGATAACAGTTCGAAAGAGCCCGTATTTTTTGGCATAACCAATAGGTGAGCGGCGAGTGGCCAAAAAGCGGCTTATTTAAGGAGTTTAATCCCCCCGGCTGGATTATGGCTAAATTATACCTTATTTTAAAGGAAATTTTCTGATTTTTTTTAAATTAAGCATATTTTTTGCCGTATCGTGTAGCATCACTATGGAAACCAGCTTTGAATAGACCACGCCCCTTTTTGTACCAAAAATACAAAATTTAACACTATGAAAATTTTACATGTAATTTTATCAGTTTGGTTATTGATGTACCTTCTTGGGGTATGAAACCACGGTATATGTAAGGACGGAAATGTCCTGGACAACCAAGCATGAAAATGAAGAAAATATTTTGCTAATCTTGTTGCCTAGCAACATCATTTTCCCTAGCAACCATTTCATCTCATGCACAAATGTGTGAATTTTCCATTTTTAATGCGATTTTCTTTTTGTAACTATATAAAAATAATACTAAATACCTTTCATTAATACAATATCATTGATTTGATACTTAAGTGATGTCAGAGTTGGCAAATAACCATAGCAACCGTAATATGTCACGAAGAAATTTGTTATACCACACTAAACCTAACCATACACACCTTAAAAAATGTAGTTTTTATGGCATAATTACTTAGGACCGAGCTATATTAGTCAATTAATTATTTGTGGGTTGAGAAAAAGCACTTTACCACACTGAAAATGACGAAATATGCATTAATCTTTAAACCTTACATAATCCATCACAATCTGAAGTATTTTTAAGTCTCCATGCAGACAATTTGGTTGCCTAGCGACAAAATTTTGCTTAGCAACCACACCTTTTATGGTATTTTGCGTTATACCCCTAGAGATAACTGGCTTCAATTAATAGATGTTTCATGTTTTTCCTGGATAAGGTCTGAAAGTCTTTTCTTAAGTAAAATTTTGTGCTGAATCCGATGAAAGCACTCTAATTGGCCCCATTCCTGACTGTTATAGAGTTTTGGGCCATTTTGGGGCAAAAACCGCAATTTTATTATTTTTGGTAAAAAGCAGATTTGGGGGTCAAAATTGTATAAAAGTAAGGTCAAACAGACCTAATAGTAAAACAGGATGCTGATTACAATGAAAATAATCTTATGAACCTCACTTTAACACATTTTTGTGAAACTGGTAGTTTTTGGTAAAAAAAGTCAAATTTTATCATTTTTGGTCAGAAATAAGAATTTTAGCTGTAATTCAGTATTGGTTCCAAAATTTGTCAAGACTTCTCAGCTCAGAAACTTGTGTAGATATCTAGCAAACACGATTCCATGATGGTGGCTAGGTTTATGCGATGACGTCCTATAAAATAAGCGTGGTGATTACCCAAAGTAGTGAACTAGTCATGATATTTTGATTTGGGGGCATTTTGGGGGCTAAAAATGAACTTTTTATCATGCTGGTAAAAAAATGATATTTTGAGTTGAAACTGTTTTTAAGAAGGATGCAAAAGAAGACCCCAAAATCTTTCTTATAAAAATAAGGCCCAACTACAAGTTGTTAAGTTGCCCTCCAGCGACCGACCGTAAAATGCGAAAAATCAGGGTCGCAATTTTTTTTTAGCAGACCCAAAACATACAAACTCACCATTTTCGGGATAACGTGTCAGATTTGAGCGAAGAATTTACCAAAATTCCTATTCAATGACTTAAAACAGCACTTTTATATGCATTTTGCCCATATATCAGACCCATAAAAATATCGGGGAACTTAGACCGAAAAATCCCTCCGTTCGGAGCATTTTTTCGTACATTTTCTGAATTTTTTACATACTGCTCTGAATGCAGACGGAATCCTCCCCTATCGGCTTGTGTGATTGTTTCTCGCAGGACGCTTAACCACTGTCCCTATGACAGTGTCGGGTGAGGTACATTACCCGACGCGATTACGACAAAATAAATGAAGCAAATTCCTAAATTTTACAATATTTAGTAACATAAACATCTCAACAATACGATAGGCTTACCAGCTTCACTAAAAAATTAAGTTCATTACTTCTTTTTTGAGAAGAAATACACAGAGATACGTTGATTTTTATGCCGTGATTGAACTGATCTTCACGCATGAATCGCCGTCCAATCACGATCGTGTTACCATTTCCGTGGAAATCATTCATCAATCGTCGGCCAATCACAGCAAGCATTATATGCGGAGTCTGGCAATATTAGTAAACAAAGATGGCAATAATTACGTCGATTGCGTCTGACTGATTTTTTTTTCTGAGGGTCGGGGCTAGTATTGCAGTGATTTACAGGAGTATATTTTTATCATTTTTCCGTAAATCATAGGGCGAGTTTCATAATAAATGTACTTTTATGTCACAAAAGTCCCACACAATGAAATTCAGACAATTTTATTGTCCCGGTCCCATGCCCTCAATGACTGATGTATCACATACTTCGGTCTATAGAGAGAGAGAGATTCAGAGTAGCCAGACGTAGTCTCAGCGGAGCATTATCTCGATCGAAATAGACTGATTTTTCTGTCTACGGAGAACTCTACTCTTGCACAGTTTCGTCCTACATATACTTGCACAATACACCATGTACATGTGTATTGGTTACATCTGGGTTTTGTTGTGAAAAACAAAACTTGACCGACCGACCCAATTTTTAAAATTTCCCATGCACTGGAGGGCAACATAACAATTTTTTACATGCCTAACGTTATAGGGAGGTTGGTCAAAATGGCGATTTTGCGTACTGGAAAATTCAGAAATTCAAACTGATTGGATTTCAGTGTTCAAAGGTCAAACATCAAAGGTCACCACGCCAGATATTTGGTCTCTTTATCGGACTAACTTACGAATGGCTTATCGGATTTTGATGTATGTTGGGGAAAGTATGCATTTAAACTCACCAATGAACTGAAGAGGTTTCGAAGTTAAAGGTTAAAGTTCAAAGGTCACGAGGCCCAATACATGTCTGATAAAAGCTTGTTACCACTATAACTTCAGAACAGCTAATCAGATGTTGATCTATTTTGGGTCAAGTATATGGGGCACCAATGAATTGATTAGATTTCGAGGTCAAAGGACAAACATCACAATGACTTATATATGTCTGATCTGGTATCATCACCATGGTGACTTTAGAAATTTTAATCAGATTGAGTACATGCATGCATGAGGCTTATAATTTAAATTAAATCTGGTGGAAGTGCGGACTGCGGAGGCATACCCATCCGCAACGGACGGACAACCTGACAACATGATAAATCCATTACAGGATTTGACTCACTGGCGTACTGAGGGATGGGGGATTATTCTCCCAAACTTTTTTTTGGGGGGGCATACAAATATTCCCCATGCACTCTTCAAGAAAAAATAATTTGTTATCACTTAATCATTGATCAAATGCCGTTTAAATGCTAAAAATTGTTCAATTTTAATTCCAAAGGCTCCGGCTCGGTCGCTTCGCTCCCTCATTTGCATATTCTCAATAATTTGAACGTGTTTCGCCCCCCCAAAACTCCTTCATTTGGCCTTGTTTTTAAGGTTAGAATTTCTTCTCAAATGTCGTTTAAATGCTCAAAATCGTCCAATTCTAATTCTAAACATCGTAAAGCTCTGGTTCGGTCGCTTCACTCCCTCATTTGCATTTTCTCTCAATAATTTGAACGTATAGAATTAATGCCGTTAAATGAAGGGACGTTAATCTATTTCACAGATTGGAGGGGGGGGCAAAACAAAAATGTCAAAAAATTCCGCAAAGTAGAATTTGGCATCCAACAATTGTGTGTTTTTAGTAGTATTTTATGTCTAGTTTAATAGATCTGTAGTGTCTCATTGCTTTTTAAACATATCCTTGCGTTACGTTTTATGAAATGTCCCCTTTGTCAAATTATTAGGATGAGGCAGAAAAACAGATAAGTTTGTCATCCCACCCCAATATTTTAATTGGGAGCCGACTGCTCTCCCCCGCCCCTGAAAATACTAAAGACAATCTTTTTGATGTTGTGTTAATAATCATATCAGAATCATTCCCCTTTCTAAAAGATGTTATTGGTCATCATGCAGTCTTACAGGTACTAACAGTTTTCTCGCTCGCTTTGCTCACTACCACATAGATAAAGGTCATCAAAAGCATATCAAGTTCATTATACACAAACCGACCTCCGACTTTTGACCTCAAAATATATTCCAGTTATTAACATATAATAATACTTCAGAAAATTTTCACCCCTTAATCTCTTCTAGAGGTGTATGTATTGTATTTAACACAGTGAATTTATTGAATAAGACACAAATAACGTTTGACCTTTGACCTGAGATTTAATTAATTCTATAGTTTATGGAAATCAATCATTGAGCTCTTATGATTTTGTCTTAAGTAATGTGTTAGCCGCAGTATATTTACGGCACATTACATATAGTACCCTGTGACCTTTGACATCTGACCTCTTGGCCCGGCAGCCACTGAGTAGCGCCAGATCGACGTTGCTCTATCCCTGAAATCGTTGAACGCCAAACAGGGTAGCAGCAACTCCCATCTTTTAACGTCTTTTGGTCTGACGCGGCCAGGGTTTGAACGGGCTCGAACCCCCGACCTCCCAGTTGTGAGACGGACGCTCTACCAACTGAGCCAACACAATCGGTCGATACATAATAAAATCAGTTTTCATACAAATCCAACATTAATGTTTGCAGATATTGCAGTAGGCCTAAAAATGCATAATGTGTTACCCATAGTCTATTGACTGCATATTACACAAAGTAGCCTGTGGCATTGGACATTTGATCATTTGACCCAACATTTTGGCCAATCCATGCTGGGTTTGCATACTTCAACCAAGTTTCATGAAAATCCATTTTGCGATAAGAAAGTGATGATAACACATGCCACTTAACACTTAAGGTTAGAGGATTTTAGAAAAAAACGATAATTACATTTTTAGATTGTAGAACAAAGGGAAATTTTTCATTTATTTGTGGGTAATTAATTTTGCTATGTTGTGGATAAGCAAAGCCTACTGTTTCCCCAAGTAGTGCTACTAATTCCAGAAAGGGAAACTTGTAATATTTGGGCTGATTTCATACACCCCCCCCCCCAAAAAAAAAAACGCTCAAATTTTATCCTTTTATGGCAGTGAATTCGCAAGGTAAGGTGCATTTGATTTTGTCTCGCCTGAACGAAGTTCGGCAGAGACCTGTGACTTTTCCTGTTGGTCTGTTGGTATGTTTGTCTGTTAGTCTGTTGGTCTGTTACGAAAATGTTAAAGTTTTTGTTCAACTTGCCCTCATTTCTTTATTCCTGCTACAATTATGTTCACACTTGGTACAAATGATCCTTGGGTGTACCGCATGTGTGTGGATGAGGATGATGAGGTCGAAGGTCATCTTAAATGATATGAGGTCACGTGCATCATTTTTCTTAAAGTTTTTGTTTAACTTTCGCTCATTTCCTTTTTTGCGCATCAATTTTGTTCACATTTGGTACAAATGATCCTTCGGTAATGACACATGTGTTGATGAAGATGGTGAGGTCAAAGGTCATCTAGAGGTGAAAAGGTCATATTGCATGTTTTATTGATTGCGAAATCAGGCGAGACTCGTTCGCGAACCACCTTGTTTAAATAATCTTGTGACTAATGCCTCTAACTTGTGAATGAATGTGTTGAAATTGCTAATTTCACAGCCACATTTTGCTAAATATTCAGTATATGGGTACGTGTCACATGTCAGGGTGTTCAATTTATTGAGGTAGCGACTCATATAACACACATACATGTACCTAATATTCAACATTGAGAAGTCGATGATCTAGTCAAGCCATGAGTGTAAATCTGGTCGGAGGAATGGAGTGATCGCAATATTTTAGCTGAAATTTCCAATTTTGGGGACCCCCAAATCAAGGGCTATAATTGAAAGGGGACACCTACAACTTGCAAAATATTGGGGTATGCCCTTTATTTGATTAGATTTTTGGCCTATAGGAATTGTGTTTCTTGATCTTTTGCTGCAATATAAAAATAATATACAGTAAGAAATGAAACTTTGCCGTAGGTTTTCATGACCTTTATCTATGTGCGAGCGAGCAAAGCGGGCGAGATAATATTTAGTATCTGTAAGACTGCATGATGTACAATAACATCTTATACAAGGGGGTATGGTTCTGATATTATTCTTAACGCTGTCTCAAAAACCACGTTAGTAATAAACGTGAATGGGAGATATTGATAAAATCAGAAAGATAATGTCTTTGGCATTTTCAGGGGCAGGAGAGCAGGAGGCAGTAGCCAACCCAAAGAAACTATTGTGGTGGGGTGGCAAATATATCGCTTTGTCTTTGTCCCAATATGAAGGAATTTTTCGTGGCCAAAATACGTTAAAATTGAGAGAAAATGCAAATGAGGGAGCTCAGCGACCGAGCCAGATCTTTACGTTGTTTAGAACTAGAATTGGGCGATTTTGAGCATTTAAACGACATTTGAGAAGAAATTCTAGCTACATTAACAATTTTATCAATGATTTACTGATAACAAAATACTTTTTCGTGAAAAGTGGGATATATTCGTATGGGCCACCCCACCCCCTTCCCCGGAAATGTTTGGTGGAATAATCTCCCCATCTCCCAGATTTACGTCAGTAAGTCAAAATCTTGTCGTGGATTTATCATGTTTTCAGGTTGTCCGTCTGTTACCGATGGGTATGCCTCCGCAGTCCGCACTTCCTTCCGATTTAATTTGAATTAAAAAGCCTCATGCATGCATGTACTCAATCTGATAAAAATTCTAAACTCACTATGGTGATGATACGAGATCAGACATATATAAGTCATTGGTGCCTCATACTTGACCCAAAATAGATCAACATCTGAGCAGCTGTTCTTAAGTTATAGTGGAAACGAGCCCATACCTGAAATGTAATAGGCATCGTTACCAGTGACCTTTAACCGTTCCACTCTGAAATCTCTTCGGTTCATTGATGGGTTATAATGCATACTTCATCCAAGTTACACCAAAATCCCATAAGCCGTTCATAAGTTATCCCAATAAAGAGACCAAGTATGGGCCTCATGACCTTAGACATTTGACCTTTGGACACCGAAATCTAATCAGTTCGATCATGAATTTTCCTGTTTACAAAATTGCAATTTTGACCAAATTGCCTAACGTTGTTTTTATAAAATGATTTTTGGGGGTCATTTGTATCTTCCTTTGCATCAGTCATGCATTTCGCACCCTTCTTAAAAACAGTTTCAACTCAAAATATCATTTTTTTTTTACCAGCATGATAAAAAGTTCATTTTTAGCTCCCAAAATGCCCCCAAATCAAAATATCATGACTAGTTCACTACTTTGGGTAATCACCACGCTTATTTTATAGGACTGGCATCGCATAAACCTAGCCACCATCATGAGAAATACAGTACTACACCCTTAACATTATTTTTAACCAAAAATGACTAAAATTGAATTTTTTAGCCCTAAAATCAAGCAAACGGCCAAAACAAAAACTGGAGAACAGGAATCGTATTTGCTAGATATCTACACAAATTTCTGAGCTGAGAAGTCTTGTCAAAATTTTGGAACCAATACTGAAATACAGCTAAAATTCTTATTTTTGACCAAAAATGATAAAATTTGACATTTTTTACCAAAAATTACCAGTTTCACAAAAATGTGTTAAAGTGAGGTTCATAAGATTATTTTCATTGTAATCAGCATCCTGTTTTACATATATTAGGTCTGTTTGACCTTACTTTTATACAATTTTGACCCCCAAATCTGCTTTTTACCAAAAATAATAAAATTGCGGTTTTTGCCCCAAAATGGCCCAAAACTCTACAACAGTCATGAATGGGGCCAATTAGAGTGCTTTCATCAGATTCAGCACACAATTTTACATAAGAAAAAACACTCAGACCTTATCCAGGAAAAAAATGAAACATCTAATTAAAGCCAGTTATCTCTAGGGGTATAACGCAAAATACCATAAAAGGTGTGGCTGCTAAGCAAAATTTTGTTGCTAGGCAACCAAATTGTCTGCATGGAGACTTAAAAATACTTCAGATTGTGATGGATTATGTAAGGTTTAAAGATTAATGCATATTTCGTCATTTTCAGTATGATAAAGTGCTTTTTCTCAACCCACAAATAATTAATTGACTAATAGAGCTCGGTCCTAAGTAATTATGCCATAAAAACTACATTTTTTAAGGTGTGTATGGTTAGGTTTAGTGTGGTATAACAAATTTCTTCGTGACATATTACGGTTGCTATGGTTATTTGCCAACTCTGACATCACTTAAGTATCAAATCAATGATATTGTATTAATGAAAGGTATTTAGTATTATTTTTTATATAGTTACAAAAAGAAAATCGCATTAAAAATGGAAAATTCACACATTTGTGCATGAGATGAAATGGTTGCTAGGGAAAATGATGTTGCTAGGCAACAAGATTAGCAAAATATTTTCTTCATTTTCATGCTTGGTTGTCCAGGGCATTTCCGTCTTTACATATACCGTGGTTTCATACCCCAAAAAGGTACATCAATAACCAAAACGATAAAATTACATGTAAAATTTTCATAGTGTTAAATTTTGTATTTTTGGTACAAAAAGGGGCGTGGTTTATTCAAAGCTGGTTTCCATAGTGATGCTACATGATACGGCAAATAATATGCTTAATTTCAAAAAATTTAGAAAATTTCCTTTAAAATAAGGTATAATTTAGCCATAATCCAGCCGGGGGGATTAAACTCAAAATTTTTGGCCTCTCGCCGCTCACCTACAAAGACATTATTACCAGCAATAATGGGTGATTTCAGAAGTGGTGTTGGTGTT
>JZLH01S0046089.1:6625-21209 GCA_001188425.1 Eucidaris tribuloides
ACGGAGATAGATTCATTTTTTTAACCCAATTTACCAAAAACTAAGACTGGGCTTTAGAAACCGTAGTGGCGCTGCAGGACTGAAAGGGTTTTGTTACAAGGTGCTACACCTTTTTGATTTTCTGGGGTGAATGTCTGGCTGTTTTCAGCTGAAACTTAACTGAAAGACTAATGTTCAACAATATGACTGCTGTAGATAGCGAACTGAAATATTGCTGGGGGTAGGAGGAGGCAGTGGATTTGCCAATAATTTTACAATGATTCATTTGTTGGATACAACTTGATGAATGATAACTGATCCAATCATTTGAGGCATTGATGAATGATAACTGCTTAATCATGGTAGTCCACATAATAAAAGCTACATAATTAATATATATTCAGATATAGTGTTTTAGAGTCGTGTAATTTGTCAGGTTGTAAATTGTAGCGGTCACGCCCCGTAGGATATTGTAAAATTGAAATTTATATCATTCTGATGTTTATTGTATTTCGAATACTTGACAAATGGGCTTAAATCAGTTTTGAAAGTAACATATTGAACGCTACAGAGTTATCAGATTTAGCATCTCTTTTTTAGACACAAGTGCATAAGTCCAAGCTGAAATTAGACAACTACGTCCATAGACTGGCCTACAATGTCAGTATTAAATTAATCAAACTGAATGTTAGTCTACTTATTTCATGATGGAATGTTGTAATAAAAACAAAATAACCAAATACATCTTTAGCTATCTTTGTCTGATTTTATTTTTATGTGTAATATGGATACTGATGGTTATACTTTAGGTGTGAAATATGGGAGAGCCTGACGGTTTTCGATCCTATAAGCAAAGAACCTTTATGCAATGCAAACTTGAATACACAAGAACGTAGTAGAGGAAAGATGTTAAGTGTTCCGTGACACTTTCACGGGGAACAAAGGTTTTGAAGTGGTTGTTGGATGTCGGAAGGGTACGTAAACAAATTTGGCATGGGTAACCGCTTTTCAAAATGTCGGCAATTTTGGCAAGGGTCAAATGGGGTCTATATAGCCCTTGTTCAAATTGAAAAATGGTCCCAATTGTTTTGAATCATACACCAAAATTACTTGTCTTGTCAACACAGAATCCAAAAAGTATAGTTTGCCTTTATGTTTGATCTTTCCGTTAAGGCCGCTATGACACACAAAATGGAACGGTCAAACGCACTTTTCGTCGAAAGGTCAAATTCTTAAATTGCCACAAATTGACGGATTTTACTATTAAGTATATGTTTTTCTGACCATGACTAAAATTCAACTAAAGCAACTTAAACCATCGCAAAAGTCATCTTCATTTTGAAATTTCAAAAATAGAAATTTGGATGCATGGGATTACATGTAAATTAGCAGATTGCTGATAAGGCCTATGTTAAAGTACATAAACATGTAATTTTGAAATTTCAAGGTAAGATTTGCCTTTTTGGTGTTTTAAGTTAGTTCAATTAGTCATGCCAGAAAACATATAAACATATTGAAATCAGTCATTTGCCAATTAAAAATTTGACCTTTGAGCGAAGTGCGTTGACTTTCCACATCGTGTGGTCATAGTAGGCTTAAAGGCCCAACTGTCAAGGTCAACTCAACCACCGAGAAATAACGCTGACTAGTCTTTAGATACCAGCACATAACTTACAAAAAATATGGAGCTGTTTAGCAGTGTCATCTGTCTACCAGATAGCAGAGTGGAAATAAAACGCTCTTTTTACCACCACAAAGAGTTTTCCTGTTGGATTATGGGTAGCATTAGTGGGCCCGCCCAATTTTTCAAATTAGAGCCCAAGAGGGCGTTTCCATCTGTCATGACTGTGGGCCTTTAACCGGATGATCAGACATAAAGCAAACTATACCTTTTGATTTTGGATTTGAAGAGGTTACTCACGCCAAAATTTGTTTAGTACCCTTCAAGACAATCCCAAACCACTTTCCAAACTTTGTTACCCGTGAAAGTGTCACGGAACCTTAACATTGTTTCCTCTACTAGGGCAGCTGTTAAATACAGATACAGGTAACGACATAGTGTCGAAGTACCTAAATATGACAAGAGAGGATAAGCAAAAGCCAGATTAGACCTGTGGGAGAGAAGTGGAAAAAGATGAAATGAATAAAAGGCTGAAAAGACACTAAAAGCATTTGGTTGCAAAGAGATTAATCAAGATTTCATATATTTTAATTGTCCAGTAAAACTGGGAAAACAATGGATAAATTAAACAGCAAAGAATACCATTATAAGATATACGACTATACACAATTATTCTTATCATACACAGTACATAACTTACTTCTCCCTATCAAAGTATTGTAGCGATACATTATTACCCCATGCATTTTGAGTTGACGGGTCTGTCTATAATGATGTCGCGATTGAAGTTATTTTGGAAAATAACAACATTATGTTAAATGAAGTCAATGAATAATTCTTCCCCTTACGACTATAAGATTGTGGCCTTCACTCCACTCATTATATCTAATGTAAGGAAAAAGTCACATGACAGTAAATTTTAGGATGTTGCAATAGAAACCGTCCTTAAAATGAGAAAGAACTAGAAATTAACTGAACAGGTCCTGTCTACAAAATCAAAGGGGAAATACTGATAATATGGGTGGCTATTATGTGGCCCAATTATTTCAAAATTCTACTAGTAGTAAAGTTATCAAACTGAAGCAAATCTTTCTCTATCACATTAAACGATAGCAACACACTCATTGTCATTGTCAATTTGTAATGAATTCGTATATCCAAATTGCCATTAAAACGGTTGAAACAGCTAGATAAAAAACATAGGGTCGAACTGAAGCCCCATTTTCTTGCCCAATATTCATACCAAATATGGCACCTTATTATCGATATTCTTGGAGTTTACTATGTTGCTCTGGGCGTTATACCAATCATTTAGTGGTTAAAATGACACCTTGGATCATGTTTAATATGTGTATAAGCAAAGCGCATGAAAATTTTGAATTTAATTCCGAATTATTATGTGTGCGTAAATTCTGACCTTATTAAAAGTACATTCCGTATTTTTATCACTTTCCTTGCCATCAGCATGTCATACATTCCGGTATATAACCATTGTGTCGCTCTCAAGCAAGTATCGAAAATTACCTGTTTTCCACGATGTAAACAGAGAGTGATTACGTAGAGAATCAGAAAATTTATGCAGATAAATGCTATTTATGTGTGTGCTCTCGTATGCCAAATCGTTTTGAGAAAGTTGTTAAGTTTCCATAAACAATCACAAAATGAAGGAGACAGAGGTCATTTGTGGAGCTCCTGTGAAAGAATGGTTCATTAAAGGGGAATGAAAACCCAGACATCTTACTGAATTCAGAGAGTACAGAACAATACAAGAAGGAAAATAGTGAGAAGTTTGAGCAAAATGTGGTGATGGTTCAAGAGTTATGAATTGTTCAAAGTTTATTTAATCTTGTTATGGAGGATCTTAATCCGCAAACTCTACCCCACTTTCAGATGAAAATTGTGGAGAACTTCCATTGCAATTTGTACACACACATGACAAATTTTCAATAATTTTCCGTTTCGTGAAAAAGTGTCAGTTGAGAAAGTATCTAAAATCTTTTCAGAAAAACAACATGTAGAATCATTTTGCTAGGACATACTTTTGGCAGCAATCAAGCAAAGCAAATCGATATTTGATAAAAAATGTGAATAATAAAATTTGTGTAACAAAAGCGAATGGAAGAGTTCTTCAGCACTTTCATCTAAAAAAGCTGTCAGAGTTTGTGCAATTTAGCAATCCTCCATAACAAAGATCAAAATAAACTTTGAACAAACATAAGTCTTGATATTCAACCAATGTTCAAACTTTCAACTAATTTCCTTCTCGATATTGTTCTGTAATCTCTGAATGCAGGAATGTATCTGTTTTCAGTCCACTTTAATGCGCCATTTGAGGAGGATTCCCGGATATCGTATTTGGAATAAGAATAACTTGACAGAAACTGAATAACAGGCACTGGGTATATATGGGAAGATAAGTGTGTGTTGGGGGGGGGGGGATGAAGGGGGGCACAAGGGGTGAGATTAACTAGCTGAGGCGCTGTGTGCTGAGTGGGTAAGGCCGTGACTTCCCGACAATCGAGACCCGGTTCGGCGTTTGTGCCTGGGTATAAGACACTTCCTCCGCATTACTGATCTCCACGCAGGAGTATAAATGGGTACCTAGAGTGAGAGCACCTGAATAGCCATTTGTAAATGAATGGGCGAGTGCCTAACCGGCAGCCGATGGTAATACAATAATGCGCATCACTGAGGGTATTAGTTTAAAATTATCTGGCACGAGGTAAAACTGTGGAACAGTCCTGAAACATCACGAGGCGATAGCCGGAAGTGTGTTTTGGACTGTTTCGGCAAGTTACCGCAGTGTAATTATTTTACTATGCTCGAAAGAATATGATGTTATTATTGTGTTTTATAAAAAATGGTCTCGTAACGTCGCTTGTCAATTTGATAACAATGGATTAAACATGGATGAAACGGTACGTTAGACTCTAACGACGTAGACCAGAAGACAAGCATTGACGCTATTACCCCGTACTTTAACGTAACTTTACTCGTTAGATCTACATGCTTATGGTATTCATGATATTCTTAACATGGAAGTTAACGTAACCATTGGGCAATTTGCCAACAATCATTCCTAACCGGAATTACTCATATAAGAATTTGAAGGGGCCACTTCAAGGGCAAAAATCTTAACGTTTAATTCCGTTACCTCACACAGTGGTCGCGCGGACGGGCCGCGGGCAGCGTAACGTAACTTAGAACTCACCTAACCGGTACGTTTTTAACGGCAATCTGAAACTGAACCTTGTCGAAGCCAATCTAGTGCTGGGAGGCGATTTATGCTTCTCAAACCCACAAGTAGCCTTAATAAGTGTGAATGCATCAGTTCCGCTCAACAATTCCTAAGCATTTCTTCAGTTACAGGCAAGAAAAGTTAGCAATTTTCGCTCAATATTTCGAGTGATGTTTTACACTCGTCGGAATACGGTGCATGATCATGCGCGCACGTAACAGTCGACGTCACGATTTTGACTACACGTACGTACAACCGCATGAATGCCGCGCTGCCGCTGTTCGTAAATTCGCGAGTTTCTAAATGACCCGCCGAGTGCGGCGCGACGATTACATAAATGGAAAAGCCACAAGGCGGTCATTAGTACCGGTCATTATCACCGGTCATTATCAGCATTTTTGTCAATTGGCAAATTTTGCCATTAGGTAAAATAAAAAGACTGGTCACACGGTGATAGGTCTCAAGCCAATGCAATTTGACTTAGGGACGTACGTGACCCATTTTAATAATAAAGAATATTCCCGGAGTGGAGGTGGCGAACCATTATGTGCAGGCTTGACATGGGTCCCATTCAATCCAAGGGGGTAATGTGTGAAGTCGCGGACATTGTTCACAGTGTGTCTCAAACAAATAATGTTGGCAAGTCAAAAGAGCCCTCTTAATTATAAAAAAAACATTTTTGTGACATCCATGCTTACATCACCATCTAAGGGCCATAGTCTTAGCTTGCAAACCGTTTTTTCTGTTCAGTTGCTTGTTTAAATCCTGAGATATGTTCAGTTACAACAAAAAAGGTAAAATCACAAATGTGCCATCCTTTTACCCCTCTTCCGTATAAGAGTGACACATTGTGATTCACAGTTTTGTTGTTTACAAGATAGTCTCGAGATCATAATACAAGCAAAATGAACAGAACAAACAGGCATTTAAAAGCTAAGATTTGCCCTTGATGGTAAACGGTAAATATGTGTCAACAGTAGTATTTGCTAACTGTCCAAGTAGGGCGCTTTTCACTTGAACTGAATTTTATTGAGACGTGCCTGCAGCATGTCCAAAAATTCTGCAAATAAAAGGCGCCCTCTTCGGCAATTAGAAATATACTGTGGTGACATTATGCTTACATCACCGTTAAGGGCAAAGTCTAGCTTTTAAATGCCATTTGTTTTGTTCAAGTTTGCTTGTTTTTAATCTCGAGATATGTTGTCTAACACAAAAAGGGTGAATCACAATTGTGTCACTTTTACTCGGAGCTGTAGTAAAGTGCAGCAAATCGCAATTTTACACCTTTCTTATCTAAATTAACAATATCTCAAGTATTAAGCGGCAAGCAACTTAAACAAAACTAACGGTATTTGAAAGCTAAGACTATTTACTTTACCGTTGAGCGTAAGCATTCATGTCAGCAGAGTATTTTTAATTGCCAAAATGAGGGCGGTTTTCACTTGCAATTTTTGAGACACACTGTAATACAGTGTTACAGAGACGATAAACCCCGCCACCATTACCAATTATTTTGTTTCAGCGATCAAAGTAGTCGTCATCGTTTAACGGTCTGGACCTTAAGCATGGAGGTAGAAGCTGCTCTTTTACCTCTATGTCCTTAATGATAGCAAGTGAATAAATCATTGAATAAATTAATGCCAAATTAAAAACACAACAAGAAATAGTAGTAGTAAGTAAAGTGTAGTAGTCCGTAGTCCGTCCGTGTAGTCGTCGTAGTCGTGGTGGTGGTGGTAGTAGTAGTATGGTGTGGTAGTAGTAGCAGTCGTAGTGGTCGGTGGTAGTAGTCCCGTAGTCGTCGTCGTAGTCGTCGTATCGTGGTGGTGGTGGTAGTAGTAGTAAGTCGGTGGTGGAGTTATAGGCAGTCGTATGTGGGTGTGGTAGTATTACTACTACTACGACTACTACTACGACTACGACTACTACGACTACTACTACGACTACTACGACTACTACGACTACTACTACGACTACGACTACGACTACTACGACTACGACTACTACGACTACTACGACTACGACTACGACTACTACGGCTACTACTACTACTACGACTACTACTACTACTACTATTTTTGTTTGTGTTTTAATTTGATAATTTATTCAATGATTTATTCACTTGCATCATTAAGGACATGGAGGTAAAAGAGAGACTTCTACCTCCGTGCTAAGGTCCAGACGGTTAAACGATGACCAGACTACTTTGATTGAAACAAAAATAATGGTAATGGTGAGGGGTTTATCGTCTTGTAACACTGTATACATTTGGCAATTAGAAAATACTCTTGTGACATGATGCTTACGTCAACGTAAAGTAAATAGTCTTAGCTTTCAAATACCGTTAGTTTTGTTTAAGTTGCTTGCCTTAATCTTGAGATATGTTAATTTAGATAAGAAAGGGTAAAATTGCGATTGTGCCACTTTTACTACAGTCCCGAGTAAAAGTGACACAATTGTGATTCCACCCTTTTGTTGTTGACAACATATCTCGAGATTAAAACAAGCAAATTGAACAAAACAAATGGCATTTAAAAGCTAAGACTTTGCCCTTAACGGTGATGTAAGCATAATGTCACCACAGTATTTTCTAATTGCCGAAGAGGGCGCTTTTTATTTGCAGAATTTTTTGAGACATGCTGCAGCACGTCTCAATAAAATTGTTCAAGTGAAAAGCGCCCTACTTGACAGTTAGCAAATACTACTGTGACACATATTTACGTTACCATCAAGGGCAAAATCTTAGCTTTTAAATGCTGTTTGTTCTGTTCATTTTGCTTGTTTTGATCTCGAGATATCTTGTAAACAACAAAACTGTGGAATCACAACTGTGTCACTCTTATACGGGAAGAGGGTAAAAGTGGCACATTTGTGATTTTACCTTTTTGTTGTTAACTGAACATATCTCAGGATTAAAACAAGCAAACTGAACAGAAAAAACGGTATTTGCAAGCTAAGACTATGCCCTTGATGGTGATGTAAGCATGATGTCACAAAAATGTTTTTCTTATTAATTAAGAGGGCTCTTTTGACTTGCACAATTATTTTTGAGACACACTGTGAACAATGCTCACGCGACTTCACACATTACCCCCTGATGAATGGACCCATGTCAAGCCTGCACATAATGGTTCGCCACCTCCACTCCGGGGAATATTCTTTATTATTAAAATGGTCACGGTACGTCTAATCAAATTCATGGCTTGAGACCTATCACGTGTGACCAGTCTTTTATTTTACCTAATCGGCAAATTTGCCAAGTGACATGCTGATAATGACCGGTGATAATGACCGGTACTAATGACCGCCTGTGGCTTTTCCATTTATGTATCGTCCGCCGCACTCGGCGGGTCATTTAGAAACTCGGCGAATTTACGCAACCAGCGGCAGCGCAGGCGATCATGCGCGTGTACGTACGTGTGTAAATCGTGAACGTCGACTGTACGTGCGCGCATGATCATGCACCGTATTCCGACGAGTGTAAAACATCACTCGAAATATTGATGCGAAAATTGCTAACTTTTTCGTTGCCTGTAAATGAACGAAATGCTAGGAATTGTTGAGCGGAACTGATGCATTCACACTTATTAGGCATACTTTGGGTATCTGAGGAAGCATAAATCGCCTCCCAGCCTCAGATTGGCCTTTCGACAAGGTTCAGTTTCAGGATTGCGCGTAAACTGCTACTCGGTTAGGTGAGTTCTAAGTTACGTTAACGCTGCCCGCGCTTCGTCCGGCGACCACTGTGTGAGGTAACGGAATTAAACGTTAAGATTTTTGCCCTTGAAGTGGCCCCTTCAATTCTTATATGAGTAATTCCGGTTTAGGAATGATTGTTGCGCAAATGCCAATGGTTAACGTTAACTGTCCATGTCTTAAGAATATCCATTGAATACATAAGCAGGTAGATCTAATACGAGTAAAGTTACGTTAAAGTACGGGGTAATATGCGTCAATGCTTGGCTTCTGGTCTACGTCGTTAGAGTCTAACGTACCGTTTCATCCATGTTTAATTCCATTGTTATCAAATGACAAGCGACGTTACGAGACCATTTTTTATAAACTACAATAATACATCATATTCTTTTCGGCGAGCATAGTAAAATAATTACACTGCGGTAACTTGCGAAACAGTCCAAAACACACTCCGGCTATCGCCTCGTGATGTTTCAGGACTGTTCCAGCAGTTTTACCTCGTGCAGATAATTTTAAACTAATGACTCCTCAGTGATGCTGCATTATTGTGTATACCATCGGCTGCCGGTTAGGCACTCGCCCATTCATTTACAAATGGCTCTCTCAGTGCTCTCACTCTCAGGTACCCATTTATACTCCTGGATGGAGATCAGTAATGCGGATGAAGTGTCTTACCCCAGGCACAAACGCCGAACCGGGGTCTCGATGTCGGGAAGTCACGGCCTTACCCACTCAGCCACAGCGCCTCAGCTAGTTATCTCACCCCTTCGTGCCCCCCTCTACCCCCCCCCCCACCACACACACTTATCTTCCCATATTACCCCGTGCCCTGTTATTCAGTTTCCTGTCAAAGTTATTCTTATTCCAAATACGATATCCGGGGAATCCTCCTCAAATGGCGCATTAAAGTGGACTGAAAACCAGATACATTCCTGCATTCAGAGATTACAGAACAATATGAGAAGGAAATTAGTGAAAGTTTGAACAAATTTGGTTGAATAATTCAAGACTTATGTTTGTTCAAAGTTTATTTGATCTTTGTTATGGAGGATTGCTAAATTGACAACTCTACCAGCTTTTTAGATGAAAGTGTGAAGAACTCTCCATTCGTTTTGTACACAAATTTTCATGTATTCACATTTTTATCAAATATCTGATTTGCTCTTGCTTGTTGTGCAAGTATGTCCTAGCAAAAATGATTCTACATGTGTTTTTCTGAAAGATTTTAGATACTTTCTCAACTGACACTTCAGAAAACGGCAAATTATTGAAAATTTGTCATGTTTGTGTACAAATGCAATGGGAAGTTCTCCACATTTTCATCTGAAAAGTGGGTAGAGTTGCGAATTTAAGGATCCTCCATAACAAGGATTAAATAAACTTTGAACAATCATAACTCTTGAACCATTCAACCACATTTGCTCAAACTTTCACTATTTTCCTTCTTGTATTGTTCTGTACTCTCTGAATTCAGTAAGATGTCTGGGTTTCATTCCCCTTTAATGAACCATTCTTTCAAGGAGCTCCACAAATGACCTCTGTCTCCTCATTTTGTGATTGTATGGAAACTAACAACTTCTCAAAACGGATTGGCATACGAGAGCACACACATAAATAGGGCATTTATCTGCATAAATTTTCTGATTCTCTACGTCATCACTCTCTGTTTACATCGTGGAAAACAGGTAATTTTCGATACTTGCTGAGAGGACACAATGGTTTATACCGGAATGTATGGCATGCTGATGGCAAGAAAAGGATAAAAATACGGATGTACTTTTAATAAGGTCAGAATTTACGCACACATAATATTGGGAATTAAATTCAAAATTCATGGCTTTGCTTAATAAACATATTAAACATGATCCAAGGTGTCATTTTAACACTAAAATGATTGTATAACGCCAAGAGCAACATAGTAAACTCCAAGAATATCGATAATAAGTGCCATATTTGGTATGAATATTGGGCAAGAAAATGGGGTTCAGTTCGACACCTATGTTTTTATCTAGTGTTTCAACCGTTTTAATGGAATTTGGATATACGAATCATTACAAATGACAATGACAATGAGGTGTTGTATCGTTAATGTGATAGAAGAAAGATTTGCTTCAGTTTGATAAACTTTACCTACTAGTAGAATTTGAAATAATGGGCACATAATAGCCACCCATATTATCAGTATTTCCCCTTTGATTTTGTAGACAGGACCTGTTCAAGTTAATTTCTAGTTCTTTCTCCATTTTAAGGACGGTTTACTATTGCAAACATCCTAAAATTTACTGTCATGTGACTTTTCCTTACATTAGATATAATGATGTGGAGTGAAGGCCACAATCTTATAGTCGTAAGGGGAAGAATATTCATTGACTTCATTTCAAATAATGTGTTATTTTCCAAAAATAACTTCAATCGGACATCATTATAGACAGACCCCGTCAACTCAAAATGCATGGGTAATAATGTATGCTACAATACTTTTGAGTAGGGAGAGTAATTATGTACTGTGTATGATAAGAATAATTGTGTATAGTCGTATATCTTTATATGGTATTCTTTCTGTTAATTATATCCATTGTTTTCCAGTTTACTGGACAATAAATATATGAAATCTGATTTAATCTCTTTGCAACCAAATGTTTTAGTGTTCTTTCACCTTTTTCATTCCATCTTTTTCCACTTCTCTCCACAGGTCTAATCTGGCTTTTGCTTATCCTCTCTTGTCATATTTAGGTACTTCGACACTATGTCGTTACCTGTATCTGTATTTAACAGCTTGCTCCGTAGTAGAGGAACAATGTTAAGGTTCCGTGACACTTTCACGGGGACAAAGGTTTGAAAGTGGTTTGGGATTGTCTGAAGGGTACTAAACAAATTTGGCGTGAGTAACCCTCTTCAAAATCCAAAATCCAAAAAGGTATAGTTTGCTTTATGTCTGATCATCCGTTAAAGGCCCACAGTCATGACAGAATGGAAAACGCCCTCTTTTGACTCTAATTTGAAAATTGGGGCACTAATGCTACCCATAATCCAACAGAAAAACTCCTGTTGTGGTGGTAAAATAGAGCGTTTATTTCCCTCCTGCTATCTGTAGACGATGACACTGTAACAGTCCATATTTGTAAGTATGTGCCTGTATCTAAAGACTAGTCAGCGTCTTCTCGGTGGTTGAGTTGACCCTTGACAGTGGGCCTTTAAGCCACTATGACCACAGATGTGGAAAGGTCAACGCACTTTCGGTCAAAGGTCAAATTTTTAAATTGCCCAAATTGACTGATTTCAATATGTTTATATGTTTTCTGGCATGACTAATTGAACTAACTTAAACACCAAAAAGGCAATCTTACCTTGAAATTTCACAAATCATGTTTATGTACTTTAACATAGGCTTATCAGCATCTGTATTTACATGTAATCCCATGCATCCAAATTTTATTTTTGAAATTTCAAAATGAAGATTGACTTTTGGTGGTTTTAAGTTGCTTAGTTGAATTAGTCATGGCAGAAAACATATACTTAGATATTAAAATCCGTCAATTTGTGCAATTTAAGAATTTGACCTTCGACCGAAAGTGCGTTGACCTTTCCATTTTGTGGTCATAGCGGCTTAACGGAAGATCAAACATAAAGCAAACTATACCTTTTTGGATTCTGGTTGACAAGACAAGTAATTTGGTGTATGATTCAAACCAATTGGACCATTTTTCAATTTTGAACAGGCTATATAGGACCCATTTTGACCCCTGCCAAAAATTGCCGACATTTTGAAAAGGGTTACCCATGCCAAATTTGTTTAGTACCCTTCCGACAATCCAAAACCACTTTCAAACCTTTGTCCCCGTGAAAGTGTCACGGAACCTTAACATTGTTCCTCTACTACCGTTCTTGTGTATTCAAGTTTGCATTTGATAAAGGTTCTGCTATAGGATCGAAACGTCAGGCTCTCCCATATTTCACACCTAAAAGTATTAACCATTCAGTATCCATATTACACATAAAAATAAAATCAGACAAAGATGCTAAAAGTGTATTTTGGTTATTTTGTTTTTTATTACAACATCCATCATGAAATAAGTAGACTAACATCAGTTTGATTAATTTATACCTGACATTGTAGGCCAGTCTATGGACGTAGTTGTCTAATTTCAGTCTTGACTATGCACTTGTGTCTAAAAAGAGATGGCTAAATCTGATAACTCTGTAGCTTTCAATATGTACCTTCAAACGATTAAGCCATTTGTCAAGTATCGAAATACAATAAACATCAGAATGATATAAATTCATTTTACAATATCCTACGGGCGTGACCGTACCAATTTACACCTGACAAATACACGACTCTAACACTATATCTGAATAATATAATTATGTAGCTTTTATTATGTGACTACCAATGATTAAGCAGTTATCATTCATCAGATGCCTCCAAATGATTGATCAGTTATCATTCATCAAGTATGTATCCAACAATGAAGTCATTGTAAAATATGGCAAATCCACTGCCTCCTTCCTACCCCCAAGCAATATTTCAGTCGCTATCTACAGCAAGTCATATTGTTGAACATTAGTCTTTCAGTTAGTTTCACTGAAAACAGCCAGACATTCACCCCCAGAAATCAAAAAGGTGTAGCACCTTGTAAACAAACCCTTTCAGTCCTTGGCAGCCGCCACCTACGGTTTCTAAAGCCCAAGTTTAGTTTTGGTAAATGGTTAAAAAAATGAATTCTTTGCAATTGTATTTTTAGATACACCTATATGATTCATCAAAACCCTGAAAATTGTTCGCTCTGAGACTTTCCCATTTTTAAGAAATTATTCATAATGCGAGATTTCCCATAGGTAATGTACATACCGCTAGATGCTCTCCGTTTTAAACATCATAGTTTATCACTACCAACAATTTTCAATCGGTATGATGTTGTTTTCTGATATCTGGGGTGACAAGAGAATACTTTTTGACAGATTAAATAAACATTTGTCTGATCGAGCAAAACTGTACTTGGGCTTTAAAGTAACAAAATCAGGGAATTTTAAATGTTTGGGGAAAATTTCGCTCCTCCTCCACGTTCCTGCGATAGACGTATCGAGGGAATATTGCATCGATTTCACGGGTTCCCCGTTTGGGCGTGATTTGGTCGTGGAAAAGATTCTTGTCGCTTGGCTATTTGGCCGTGACAGGATCCCGTTTGGCAATGGAACAGGTTCCCTCCCCCTCGATTTTTTTTTCTGGGGGTTTCGTTTCACTTTTTAACAATAGGCCTATATTATGTGTCCTCGGGACGTTTTTCCCCGGGCGAGGGTTCACCTTCGGTCTTTTCGTCCTCCCCCTCCCCTCGTCACATGAAATCTCCGCCCTTGCTTGGTGCTAAAGGTATTTTTCCTGATGTTTGATATAATCTATTCGGTGTTTGAGTTACAGCCACAGTGTAATTAAAACTAACACCGACTGCATCTGGTATCTATATGTATATTTTGGAAACTTCACGTGTGTGAAATTCAATGTCCCAGTTTCTACAGATCTCGAGCATTTGTAGTGACGACTCAAGTGGGTTAATATCCGAATAGAAATAATGCAGTATAGACAGCACAGCCGTCTTGCAGAGTAAGGCTTGTTGTATGATAAACATGAAGAGTATTATACTTGTATATTTAATTTGTATTTATGACTCTCTTCTTCATTCTTATTCATCAAAAGCCTTAAACGTTTCTATTCGTTGTGACAATTGGAATCAGAAAAATACTCCGAATAATCAGAGTACAAGTAAGTTGCGATATTACACATTGTTACTGCTTTACCATTTCTTTGACATATTAATGGAATAGTCCTAATATTGACCATTGCAGCACTCCATAGTAAAAAGTTCTTCATCCGATAAGGTGTTATTTACGTGTGCCAATTATAACATATTTTTTTTTCAATTTGTATCACGGTTTGACTATAATAACACTTTTCTAGTGTTACCATCAAACAAAAATCACAGATAAAACAAGGACTTGTACAACTTCTTGAAGACTTTGGTATGTCACGACAGTTTATTTCTTGTGTATTCCAT
>JZLH01S0046100.1:0-11511 GCA_001188425.1 Eucidaris tribuloides
TTAATTACAGGTCACATAAATAAAAATACAAAATACCACTGTATGACTGAAAGTATTATCATCATTGGTCTCTTAGTTAAATTTAAAATTGTATGATAATCAGCTCAAAGGGCAATTTCATGATGTCACATAAAATGTTTCAATCTCACAGTCAGCAACAGTGTTCTGAACTTGAGATAATGCAGGTCGAACACACTGTAAATTAATTAATCAGCTAATTACTTTGCCGTCATTGTAGAGATTTGGGTTGAAGCGGACTGAATGTTGTCCTGTCGTCTCTAAGTTAACCAGCATGGGTGAGTTGGGGTAGTCGGATGGGAAGTAGACATCAAACTCAAAGCAGCCATTGGAGTATGGGGTCTCTGAAGGGCCTGTGATTAGAACCTGGGAACAAGATAGAAAGAAAAGGATGGACATTAGCCATTAATGAGCTTACAAGCATGTTACCTGATAAATATATTCTTTTGGAGCTTGCAATTACACATACACCTTGCAAAGCTGTAAAATTAATGTCTGGTTAAAGCTCTTTATGTCAACCATTTTGTAAATACCAAATATACTGACTTTTTTAAACAATGAAGTTTTAACTAGTTCTTGGTATGGATTTTCTGTCCATGTCAGGAGGCAAATATAACTGGACTCCCAAGTCAATAGGTAGACAGGGATTAGTAAAAGGTGTGAAATAAGGTGCTATGAAAAATCTCGTATTTTTTTTCTGAAAATAAATCTAAAGCATGGACAAGCAGATGGACTTGACTAGCTCTTACAATGAGTGTAACAACATTGATTGTGACCGCACTCTCCTTTAGAGTAGCAGAAAACTGTTATAGTATATCTATATAAGGGTTAACTTTTGTCCACAAACAAGAAAGATAATGCCAACACTGGAACATTTATCCTGGAAAAAGTTGTTTTAATCAAACCTATCACTCTGTTGACTGGTGGTGTTAATACCCCACATAGTTCATGAATGTAATTGTTATTTGGTTCACATACCAACATTCTGCTTCTCAAAACCAGAAATTTGTTGACAGGTCCATTGACCAGGGTTGGCCGGTAAATACCGGGTGGTATACCACCTTGCTATTTTTGACAAAAACGGGAAATACTGGGAAATACCGGGAAATACTATAAAAAAGTTATTTCTTGGAGGATAATAACTCAAAAATTTAGAGATTGTTGTTCAGTTAGTGTGATTCAACACAAAATACAACAAAATACAACAAAAAACTAACTTAACTGATGGTGGGATCTAGGAACTCATTCTGATTGATTGGACAAAGTTTCTACACAGCCAAATCAATACTAAAAATACGAAAATATTAAAATCACCTGCTTTTTATTTTAGAAATTGTTTTCAATCATTTCAGTCTGCAAATATCTGAATTGTTTCATAAGTCTAGAACACTTAAAACAGCATACCCCATAGACAGATATTGATTTTGTCCCTGTATATTAATTCTGCAAGATGAGGGCCGCACCCCACAAAAAAGCTACATGTAGTTCTGTACAGAGAGTATGTGAAATAACACTGAATTAAATTATCAAAATTGAAAAGAGGTTTTTAACAGTCTTTTTATTTGAAATTTATCAGTTCAAGGTGGATTTGTGTAAGAAGAGCCCAAGTGAAGGGCATTAATGGCCTTTTTAGTTGACCTCATACAACTAAGAGTACACTGCTAGGTATCGCCCACAAATTTCCCATGTATTTCCCAGGTATTTCCCTCTATTTCTGGTATTTCCCGGTATTTCCCAGTATTTCCCAGTATTTCCCGCCTGGGTGGGAAATACAGGTATTTCCCGGGAAATTGCCAACCCTGCCATTGACAAGGGGGAATTTCACCATAAAGGATAAACATTTTTTTGTCAGTGTCAAATACAGACATGTATTCATGAATGTGCATTGTTGAGGTGCTGTGATATAAAGAGTGCAAAAGGTAAATAAATACAGTATTTAACAACACAATCAAGGATGTTTACATTGGACTGTGGGAAACATGATTGCACCTGTTTTTATCATCTTAAATCAAATAAAGACATTCTTTCATTTTGCTTCATTGGTGGACCGTAAGAGCAACACACTCTTTGTTTTCCTCACCTTCATAACATCTAGTCTGTCCTCATCACATCTCACAAACACACTGGATGAGGCAGAGAGAGGCAGGGATGTGGATAGAGTGACAGCCTCCTGGGCCAGCCGTCTAGCCCTCGATGCATTGCTGACATTACCTGCCGACTTGACGTTAGAGGCATAGTGGTGAGGGACGGTGAACTGAAGTTTGCCTTTACAATCCTCTGTCACCATCTGGAAAGTACCTACAAACATTAAAGGAAAATGGAATGGAATTATTTAATTCCTTATAATCAATAAACATAAAACATACATCCAGGGGAATTTATTAGCACGAGGTAATATAGATGGACACACTTTGCAAAATTGCTAATGATCGTTTATATCTTACATTTATTCAACACATCTATACTCTTAGTTTGTTTAATCTGTTTATGAATCATTCTGGTTTCCATATTACATGAATTATAATTCAGTTTTCCATAACTCATTATGAAAATTCTCAATGGCAACAGAAAATGTAAATTTCCTCACTAACAAATACTGCACATAGACATGAGAATAAAGAAAAATAATGATAATGGTAATCAGAACAAATTACAAACTTCAAATACTCTACATACCAAACTGGAGATCGTTCATGACAGCAATGTACTTTTCATCAGCTGACATTGATTTGCTTGATGAGTTACCATGGATACCAGATGGGCCGGCACCACCATCCATATCATTGGTTTCACCTGAATGATAAACAAATAAACAAGCAAATAAACATCTGCATAACTCACATATTTGACACTTTTCATTAACTGACAATATGATTTTTGGCTGAAAACACAATTTGCATTGATTTTGTACACAAAATCACGTTTTTGAGCAATTTTGGAGTTGCATGCATATACGAAAAGTCGCGCAGCGTCGTAACGGTATGTCCAATTTTTTCGAAAATGGTCTTAAATGATGCACGAGACTTGAAAGTAAAAAGCCAGTGAACGGCGTGGTCAGAAATAATTTCGCAGGCGGGCAGCGTTATCGCGAAAATTTGTCGGGGGGGGGGGCATTATGGCCGACCCGCCCCCCCCCCGGTGGTTTTAGGGTTAAATAACTAACAATATATCATTACTTCAACATAGTAACTTTACTATCTCACACAAATGCCCTAAAAGTAATGGTTTGTTTTGTCATATATTTGTGTGTTGCTTCCATTGCATACAAAAATGCATATATGTTGCATCAGCTACCCTGAACACAAAACACATATATATTTTCTGTCACAAAAATTAGAAGAAGGGGAAAACAATTTCAAAAGTTCACAGTAAACAATAAAAAAGACGGAGGCAGACCAATACTCTTGTCTTTTGTGAGAGTAGTTTGGCTGTTAGTCTCTTGACCAGCTCTACTGTCTTCTGGATCTCAGGAACTAGTTGAGTCAATCCTTCAGCATCTGCATCCTCCTCCTTGGAGGTAGACGAGGACTCCTTGGAGGAACTGTGTTTACTGCTGGTCTTCTTCCAATTCTTGTCAAGTCTGTGTAATATAACATATTTATATCATATGATTGTTTTTTTCATGATATACAGGTCATGTCATTTATTTGACAATTATGAGCATACTTCAGTTTGTTCCACAGACATAATTTTGCCACAGAAATTAGGTGTATACATATTATTTTCCTCGTATCCCACATCGTTGGGATATATAAACAATATTTTAGACACAAATTTCATAGTTTACAAACAGAAACCCCATGGATTCTATTTCTATGGCAATCAATGTGCTGTTTATTTGTTTATGGAAGGTGGCATCAGTAATTTATGATGTATAATTACAAAGATTGGTCTATATTACATAATGCAAATAGAATTACATATTACATGCACTATTACATGCACATGGGCTATTTCTAAATAAATAGACAGAAGATGTATCACAGAAATTAATAAAGTTGTGTGCAACTTTTCTAACATACTTTCATTTACATAGACATACACATAGCGCAAATCATATACATGTGTACGGTACACATGGTCTCTAATGTTAAGTAAGGTGGGCTTAAATAATAATGGGCAAAGAATACACTAGCGTGTCTCTTCCATATTTCAAAATGTCAATTTTTTTATTTACAATATAAGTATGTAGAGCACTGTAAGAAAACAAAACCACATAAAAACTAGAAAAAAACTAATAACTGAAATTTTTTTGAAGTAACAAAAGAACTGTATATACAAACGAGCTTGGCTTTGGTAGCTTTCACAAACACTTTCACAATATCTTTGATAATTTTTACTCCACTTACTTTAGCTTGGAGGTGTAGGTATCCACACAGCCCTTCATGTTCTCCAGTAGTTTGATGACAGACTTGTCACTACCGTCTTCCTGGGGTAGGAGGAGGGGGATGAGGAGGGGGCACAGGGCCAAGGCACGTAGGGTCTCCAGTAGGGCACAGTACAGAGGTACATGTCGAGACATGTCCAGGACTGAGATAAAAAAGGCAGGTGATAACAATATTATTTTTGTTTACACTATATAATTTCCTTCCATTTGTTAATTGTGAAAATTCGTATGTACGTCAGTTGTCATATTCCTGGAATTAAATAACTCTTCCATGTTTATACTGATATACACAATAAATATGATAGGAGCTGATTTGGAATACACATTCAAATTCAGCTTTTCAGAAGGTAATCGTTTCTTTAACTACTTTGAAATCCAGATACACGTATATGATGAATATTCTATTTCTGCATGAATTATATTGCATAAGCTTGTCTGCATTTTATAAACCTAACATTCAATAACAAATATTTTCTGTATTCATTTAATAATTGTTTTAAAATCTCAATGCATTATTTCACTGAGTTCAGATTCAATCAATATTTCCTTGCCATCAGGGTAGAACTTCCCTTGAATGCACAATCGATTTTCTGACAGAACATAGGACAGGTAAATGATATTTCTAGGTACTACTGGAAGTAGCATCCATAAATTTAACATCATTTGATACAGAGGTCTATTTGCATGGTTAGTCATTTTGTAGTAAATTTTTTTAGTGTACCTGAGTCATTTCGTAGGTAGGATGAGATAGCCGGAATGAGACACGACTGGTTCAAGAGTTCCACAAAGATCTGAGGGAAGATGCTGGCTAGCTGGTCCTCACTCAGGTCACTGGCCAACTGTTCACTGCAGGAAGGCTGGTCACTGGCACTGCCTACAGGATGGATGTAGCTGGATAGAACCTAGCATATCAAATCAAACAATGCATGTGAGATCTTGGTCAGTTTACAATTGAAACAACTTCAACTTTTTGAGTCCCCCACTCAAAATAACACATGCAAAGTATATAATTTGGTTGCAATTGCACTAAAAGGGTTTAACTATTTTAATATTTTTCTTACTTGTAATGTAATTGTTCTCACAATGTTTCTTGCCTTTACAAGTCTCAAAGGAAAAAATAAATCTAAACATGGCTTCTATGCACTTAAGTATTTGACATTTGTACAGCTCTTATTTCAATACATTCATCCAGTAGTCGGCAAATAACACAAACTTGTTGACTACAAGAAATGGAATGAAGTCTATGGCTTTTCATACAAACAATACAGCAGATGCAGAAACACTTTCTATAACAATGATGCCAGAACATCTTGCACAAACATCAAAATTACAAATTATGCTAATTCCTTCTTGCCAGTTTTTCTTATGTCAACCACAAAAATATCCCACTTTGAAAGAAATGCTTCAAAATAAATACTTCATGTTGGAAGTGTTCAATAATCTAGAAATACAATCCAACAGCTGCTTACCTTGAGGAGGCATGTTACATGTTCCTCTTCTGCCTTCTGCCTTATGAGGGCCTCCTCCACATTCCAGCCAGATGTCGTTGAGCCTGTTCCAAAACCGGTTCCCTTGGCCCAGTAGTTCTGGTTCTTGTCAGCATTAGGAACAGAATGAGATCCATTGTTACCCTGCAAGATAGCAGAAACATAAAGTGCTTTATTATTAAAAATGCACAGAATTTCTTTACATTTTAACATTAGTTTATGATCAATGCACTGTGTTGGAAATAAGCATATACTGTACATGCCATTTAATTCACAAACAATTATTTTTGTAAATTGATGTTTAATTGCTGTCACCTTTGAAAGTGGAAAAAATTGCAGTAGGTGAAGTTACTGTACATAAATTTACCATGATGTAACACTCACATAAGTGTGAATGCATGCTATTTTTTTTTGTATTCAATACTGGGTTTGTGAAATTTATGAAAATTAAACATCACAAAATAGACAGCATCTACAGTATGTCATAAATTCTTGAATCATTTTGGAGAAAAATTAATATATATATTTTAACAACATAGACTTCACTAAATTACTCTATACATTTTAACATTTTCTTTCAACTTGATGTCTTAATCATAAAACAAAATTATGTAAGGTCAAACTGAAGTTTTACACTCGCCTCTGCTTGAGCAGCACCAACCACTCCCCTAGGTCCATGATGACTAAGGACAGAAAGACAGGCCAGTACTAGATGGATGGCTCCTATCTCTAGGGTCATACGACGTAGCAGCACCCCGTCATCAGTGGTAAGGGGGGTGGAGTCAAACAAGGTCACCAGGTTCTGTCGTAAAATATTGTTCTCTTCTGAGTGTCGAATAAAATTGGATATTTTCAGAATTTTAATGTCCTTCTTTTTCAACTGTGTAGTATTTCTTTATTCTTTCTCGTCAATTTGTGAGCTGTGTCTTTGCATGAAGTATAAATGACAAGCTCATATCATTGTAAAATGAAGAATTTTGTTTAATAGGCAAATAGTATATTATGCTTAATTTTTCGTTCTGCAGGGTTGATTCGTTGAAGCATTGAATGGCACAATGTCCCTAACGAGATGCTCCAAATGAAGGCCTCTATTCTCGCAATTCATCCCCACGTTCACCACAGAGTGTTCCGACGGCACAGCACGACTCCTTTGCTTGAAGCGGCTGTCTTGCTGCTGTCTAGTTGCACCTGTGCTTGAATCTTCAGGAGTAAACATCGACTTGAGTTAAGACACTGGTGCATTCATCGGAAGGCGTATTTCTGGGCTCTCTGTGAGTGCTGTTGCACCAATAATGTAAGCACCGCTGTGCTCAGGCACTTGCCGAGTGCCGGGAGCCCCCGTCGCAGCATTTTGACGGTGGTCGCAACGATTGGCTCTAGAGAATGCCGATCGCCTTCTATCACCACTGTATTCTCCTGCCAACCAGCAACATAAGCTCCTGCCCAGCTATCTGTGATGTCTCTGCAGTCAGCTTGCAGCGGACCTTTCGTGTAATTCTCGGCTTCAGCGACGTTCATTCCTGCAGTCATGTTGGGATGTGCTCGGCGTGCCTGTGCAGTAACCGCTCTCCATGAAGGGGCCGCGAGTCTGGACTGGACGTATTATCCTCCAGCATGGGAGGGCCATTATGACTGGTGACCAACTGACTACTCATGTTCAACATTGTCACAACTAACATGGTGAGAGAAGATGTAGTTTATTGATCATTATAATTCTAATTTTGTATCATTGTGATAATAACACAATTCATCAATTTTTTTTTTCTGTTTGCCTGTTGTTTTAACATCTTATATTAATAAAATGTTCAATATCATTGCAAGGTCTGCTTCACAAGTTTCTGTAAACAAAATGTTGAAAAAAATCACTGCTGATGCTATGAATCCTAATGTGTAAATTAGTAGAACGCATGACGATTCGTTCCTAATGTCTCCTTTGTGGACTCAACTTTTTATCAGTTTAAGTGTTTCCACAATGTGTAAACATAATGATACATAAAGACAGTTTGGCATACATACGTTTATTTCTTTCTGACTTGAATTTCCAGTGAGTTTGATATTGTTTATTTTTTCGAGAGAGCAGAAATTGTCATTACACGAGTCGCATTCATCAAGTGTTTTGTTTTTTTTAAACAGTTACACTTGGATAAAGATATACGCAGTGACCAAGATCCAAGAGTAACGGGTCCGCAAAGCGACAACAGTCCTATGTTGATGTCAATCTCTCTGACAACTGGTATGTTACCAAAACAGAACATGCATATTGCAATTCAATTGTAGTAGAAATTTTTCCTGTGTGGTATTTAGTTGTCAGCTAACGAAGTGGGGGATTGAAACAGCTCCGTCAGTGTTGTGTTGCATGTGTGTGTGTTTGTGTGTGGTTGGTGTGGTGTGGTGTGTGTGTGTGTGTGTTGTGAGTTATCTGTGTGTCGTGTGCCTTGAACATTAAATTGTTATTTACATTTCAGGATTGTTGATTTTGTTGTTTTTAATAGGTGGTGCTCTAATTTTACAAAATTCTGAATCATGAATTATTAATTATTCAATTTATTTCAATTTAGCCAAAATGTTCTCTATATTTCACCTGTTTTTAATTCTGTTTGTGTTATCTGTACGGCTGTGTTGGGTTCAACTTCTTCACTATTCTGAATTTATATATTTTTCTAGAAAGGAATTTCAAAATACACATACATCATTCATCTACTTTGTGTAGGACCATGATTCATTTGTATTTGTCTGTGCAATGAAATTTCTTGTCTAGAGAACACGATAAGACATACATGAGTAAGCTTAACTTTACTTTGTGACTTCACAGACACTACCAGACAGTCATGACCAGTTACGAATACAGCAAGGGTGGACATCCAGATTCAGGTCCTCATCCTTCCCGTCTCTGCTCACTTTTGGGAATTACTTCTACACATCCCACCCCGCATCTTTCGCTCGTCGTGTGCCTCATCATCTAACAGGATAGCTACTTTACTTTCCACGGTCCTGCAGCAGGGTCCTCTTCACCGATTCCTACCAAGACCAGGACATTGCCGTTCCTCTACTCCGCATTTTGGATACACCCTCGCTTCCAGTAATGCCTTCTCTATGCTGGACTGGGCTACGTCCGATGAGTTGGATGGAGCAGTCAGCGTCCCAGCCAGTTCCACTTGTCAGGTGACTGCTCTCCGGGCGGCGTCTCCCAGAGACGCCCCCGATGTCAGCATCAAGATGAGTTCCCTGCTGGTGGGTCCAATACTGACACCTAAGCACGCAGAAGAGAGGTTGTCTTAGTTCTTCTTCATTTTTTGATTTAACGAATGTTGTTTTATGTAGTTATTTTTACTCTAATTTCGAATTAAAATTTTGCTTATTAAAAAAAACATATACAGTGAAACCTGTCTTAGTGACACCAGGGGACACAAAAAATTGACATTAACAGGTGCTGTATATAACAGTTAAACATAATCTGTCTCCCGGAAGTAAGGTGTCCTAGCTGGTGTGAGTGTTAACAACATTTGAATATTTATATCTTGATAATTATGTTGAAGAGATGAATTATATTTATAGATATTATATGTGTTGGCTTGATTTGTGACTCTTGATAGGATGGTTTCGTATATTGGTTTAAGTTGATTTTGGTAGATGATTTCTAAGTGACAAGCATTAAACCAGTCATATGATTTAATATAAATCCTTTTGTTATATCAGCAGGTGTAGACCCCCAAGTACAGAGGTCTTGGAGCCTCATCAACCAACCAGATACTCCAGAGGCAGGTCTTTTGGTACACCCCTCCATCCTTCTGCAGTCTTTGCCAGCTGAGCCGCCATCATAGCTCTGAACACCTGCCCCATGTACAGCCGCACGGTGGTCACCCGCAGCAGAAGAATGCACCGCAGGAAATGGCAGTCCTGACAAGTTGGCGGATCTCAAACTGGTGGAACAGTACAGCTCTGATTTGGGTTGAAGACGGGTGCGAATTGAAGGATATGACGGTAAGTTTGTTAGTTGCTACAGTCATTTCATGTTTGTGGAAAGCATTTCTACGCAGTTATATATTATTTTATTGTTCAATATTCATTTTCTCAATTTTGCCGTTACGAGAGTTTATTGTTTTACATGAGTGTTATTCCAATTTACATAGATTGACTAAATGAATCATGCAACAGAAATGTGCAACAACAACAAAATAACCACACAACATCACAGTAAATAATTAGGGTGGAACATGGTTATTTTCAAACAGCTTGTGTTACCATTGAGAGTTATTGTGTGTTGTATTCATGACTGATAATATTTGCATGTGAAGTATGCTAGTCTGTTTTTGCTACAAATGGTATTATATATATTAGTTATAGTATATATATATATAGTTAATTTAATATATATAATTATATATATAATACGTTTATTTTTCTGTTCGATTTTTTTCAACTTCTCAGCACGTTATCATGGAAGGTCTCATCCTAACACCACTGCACTTAAGGGTTGTATCACCTGACAACCACCAGCAAGTTCAAGGGAGTGATGTATGCAACACAACATCATCAACAACGCGTCATCACACTCCTCCTCTCTGTCCCCCAAACGCCAGATCAACCAGCATGGCAGCTCGCAGCCTGCTATCTCACCTCCCCTGGCTGCTTGGTCTTCTCGTCTCAGTATGCGTGCTGTGAAAAGCAGAAGAATGCCTCAGTCCTTACTGAGTGATGCTGGATGTCGATGATGGGATGGATGTAATCCTGTAGGAAAAGATGATAAGGTGTTAAGGCAGGGGAATGGATGTTATCCTATTTTAGACAGTGTACAGAATCAAGTTATTTGTTTAGATTTTGCTGTTGATAGTTCCGGTCGGAATTTCTTCTTTTTGTAAACTATCAAAATGCTAAGACAGTCATTGTTGTGTAGTTTCTATAAGATTAATTTCTATTGGTCTACTTATTCATACTATAACTCATGCTGTGCCCGTTAAAGTAAACAATTCATGACAAACCAGCCGGAATATACTATATCAACTATTGCTTTCTTGGTGCATTTTTATCTCCCAATCATCTTAATGCATTCATGAAAATTGTAAGGAAAGATGTGATAAAAAGAGTGTTATGAGGATTTACAATTCTAAGTAATATGTATGTATAAAGCATCAAAGCATGATCAACCATACCTTGTCTTTGTGACAGTAGTTTGTCTCTGTCTTGGAGTGTTCATATGATCACCTTCACTTAGAGAATTTTAAATATCTACTTTTGCGTTAGATATGACGAAATTAAAGTGCGATCGCAATAGTTAGTAATTTATTATCAATTGATTTTGTGGAATTTCCAGCTGCTGTTTATTCAATATCCATATTAGTCGCCTTTATAACAATAACAAGATATAGCTAGAACAACTGTTTTAATATGATATCAACTACGCTGTATAACTAATGCTGTTCCTTGTTTTGCCCAATATCATAACCCTATTTCTTCTGATGACTTTGTGCAATATAAACTCGTTCTCCTAAACAATCTGCACTGAATTATATTTTCTATGTTTATGAATATTGTGTATTTACTTATTATCTTTTTTTCATGTCGTCCATCATGTTTGTACTCCTCTTCCAATGCTTGCCCTCTCCCCCCTGCCATTACCGT
>JZLH01S0046126.1:9227-20979 GCA_001188425.1 Eucidaris tribuloides
CACAAGCAGTACATTGGTATGCCAGCTACTTCAGTAGTTATCCTTGTTTCTCGTGATGCGGACGCAGATTCGCCGCCTAATAAAGCCAAACTTTTGGGAAGTACTTCTCAAACCCTAGTGAATAATAGACATAATTCAGATGGAAGGATTACTTACTGGGTCATAGGGTTGTCCCAACCATGTGATGATGACCGCGCGCGAAGTCTCGCCATGATACGAAATGATAAGAGACAATGTACAATGTGAGTAATTGGCCGTTGCTGAAAAAGTACATAAGGAGTCAAAGACAGAAGTTAATGTACAGAACCTGAACCCTTGGACACGTCCTACGTAATCACTAACGGAAAACTGAAAGAGACTCAAAGAAAATATGGAGGCGAGGCGGCTCCACACATACTTTTATTGGTTTTATGTTTGAAATATCGAACGAGAAGTTGAGCGTGAGAGGGTGCGAGGGAAGCGACCGCGGAGTTCTCAATTTCGCCACCCACCTGGTCTGGCCCATTTGGAAGTAGAAGACAGGAATTAAAAGGATAAATTGCATGGCCTGAAAGTTTCATACTAAGCGACTTCGTGTAATCCAAAAGGGTAATCACAAATAGAGATAGCCCAACTTGGATCTGATAAACATAGATCGAATAGCCATTGAGGCATGGTAAAGTGGTCCAATGTTGCTCCCCTGTGGAATTCCACAAGTAATATTCTGGAAAGACGATTTAATGCCATTAACAACTGTACATTGACGACGTTCAACCAGATAATCCTCAAACCACTTCAAAACATCCCCGCTTATGCCCTTTCTCTTTAATTTGTTTAACAATAACTCGTGGTCCACTGTATCGAATGCCTTTTTCAAATCTAGGGCAGCGATCCCAACCAGGTTTCCTTTGTCCAGACAATCTAGTATATACAATCTAGTATGTTCACGCTTGATTCTCCTTCAGTATAAACAAACTCAAGACAAATCCTTCCAGCCAGGAGATCCACTTCAGCTGGTGTACATTTGGTTTATCTTTCAACCGGTTTGGTTCTGAAGGCATTTTTTTTATTTCCCCCAATCATGTGACTGAGCTTTAATGTTCAAAAGGTGCTTAATCGTCATGAGTTTTGATAAAGAAAATTGCATTGTAACTGCCGCAACCCAGAAGTTCGTCCCAAAATATGACAGCAGTTTTGAATCAATAAGAATCAAGCATCACGCTTAGTTAGAACTTTAAAATTACTTTTATGAAATTGTTATTGCCACTAAGTAGTCTTTTGTTGATTCAAATAGTACTATTTTTTTCTAATTGTTCATTTTTCCCAAATTACTCACTGTGTGCAGACAGAGAACGTCCAAGCATCGTCTGTCCAATGAAGATCGTCGAGAACTTAACGAACATTGTGAATTATTCCGAAGCCGTCTCCATCGATAATGTAGATCCAACCCCCCGAGTGATGTACTCGCATCCATCCGGGTCCCAGTTTCAACCAGGCGACACAAATGTAACAGCCACAGTTACGGACAGCACTTCTAACAGAGCCACATGTGTTTTTGTTGTCACAGTTGCTAGTAAGTGTTTCAACAAGCTATTTTCTTCCTGCTTATATCCATAGATGAACGCGTTCGTTGCAAAGAGCTATTTAACGAAAGAAAAAAATGGGAGATTGCTTTAAACTAGTGAAGTTTTTCAGACCTAGCTTTTACTTAAAAAGTTTCAGAAAAAAAGGGAGATTGTTTCAAGTACGTATTGGTCCACCCTACCTACCCAAGCATTTTCAGGGGATCATAACTCAATACATTCGTGTGTTGTGTTCTTTATTTTCTTACACCTCTTTGCAAACGTGTTTATCACCCAACCTAGTACAATGTTCCCTTTCGAAAAATGTCCTCGTTCGAACTAAAGAGTATTTTTTAATCTTTTACTTTACCCTGCAGATACCAGTTCTTAAAGGCTACGTCACACCTTGACGATTTAGCCAGCGTATGTAGACGTATGAAATTTTCTGTAAAACGCTGGCATACACCGAATTTTTGATGTTATTTATCAATTTTGGGTGTATGCAAAGCATATTCTTCATAATGAGTAACGGATAAGTAGCTTGTATAGTACATTTCGATGACTAAGCCACACCTTTCCTGGAGAAGTCTCTAAGACAGGGACGTCGATCCATGTTTGGATTAGGTTAGGGGCAAAAATGCAAGAAAAAAGGGTCAAACATTTTTGGGCGAGCGCCAGATTGCAATCCAGAATTATGCGCGCGAAGTGTGCCGAAAAATTAACATTTTTGTAAGTTTTATGGTATTTTTATGCTGAGTTTAATGGTTTTATAGTGCTTTTCAATGCTTTTCAAACCTGACCTTGCTTTGCGTATAATGAATTTTTCAAGTTGTCAAAATTATTGGGTTGGGCAAATCGATATGTCTGCCCCCCAATATTTTCATTTCGGGGCCACTCGCCCCCTGCCCCCCCCCCCCGAGGATCAACGCTTCTGCTTCAAGGCTTCACATTGGACAGGACGCGCGCCATTTCTATCTCCCGAGTCGCCGTGACTGCCGTGGCTGATCAGTCGAGGTAGTCGCGGCGACGTCTGCGCCAGTAAGATAGAGCCTTTACGACAAATTGTTTCTTTTCAGCTGTTAAAGTGCCTGCGGTAATTATTGCAGAATGACTAGCTCCCACTCACTCATTACCATCATCCTTTAAATGGCAATTAATGGACGTGTTACTTACTTAATCAGCAGCATATTCACATTAATGATACCAATGATACCGGGTGTGCCATAGTGTAGTGGGTAGTAGCCTGCCTTTCACGCTTGAGTGACTGGTTTCCATTCTCACCACGGGTATTTTCATCCATCAGGAAGGTTATTTATCCACATTTCTCCTCCTTACGTACGAGAGAAATGTGGACCTGGTGGAAACTGGGATAATAACAACAATTATAGGGCCCTCCAAGAGAACCGTGTTGGCACTGAATATGCACCCTTGGGTAAAAAAGACGTTGTCATATTATTCATCCCATAAATGGACGTAAACCGTGGAGGATCGAAACATCATAGAAATAAAAAAAGTACTTCTAGTGAAAGGTGTTAGCCCTTTTATCCGAACATAGAGGTCCTTTGCATCACAAGAAAATGACATTTAAATCGCATTGCCAGTCAAGGCAGTGCACTCACACCATCACCCTGTTTTACCTCAAAAGTTTCTGTCGGTTATTTTGCCGTCACCTGCATTATTGTGTCTCTGAATCATTTGCAGTCACGGAACTACCTGTCGCCTGTCCTACAAATGATGCAGTTGGAACAGACCAAGGAATGGCAACGTTCAGCTATTCCTTTACAAATGATTCGTTTCCACTTCAACCACAATACTGCATGTACGAGTACTACGGGACGAAAACCGTTACCGGAAATGTGACCTCTGGTGAATTGCTTCCCATTGGGTCAAATCCGATCAGCTTGACGGTTTCAGATGGCACGCTCGAACGGACATGTAATTTTACCATCACAGTAACTGGTAAGATAACAATAAGTTCCATTTTCATTTCATTCATTTCATTTATTTATTTAACACTCTTCATAAAAATACAAGACAACATAAAATATAAAACATTCATGAATCATACATGATCATAAAAACAAGAGTGTAATGGGTAAGGCAGAAAAGTAGGAAAAACTCTATACAGTGCTGTTGTTCATTGAGAGACGACGCAATTTGCATGTGTTTGACTTTGAAGTGGAATATAAACCCATGTATTCTGATAAAATTCCTCTCACAATATTTATTTTCTTATTTTATACTGGTCAAAAATGTGTAATTTCGGGGACAGACACATTAAGTAATGAAACTCTACAGTTTATCCAGTGTTTGACCGAAATTTTTGTCATATTTTCTGGGCTTCTGTAGAAGCCCGTCGTCTCTAAGTGTGCAATGTACTGGGCTTCTGTATAAGCCCGTCGTCCCCAAGGGGTTAATGAATTTCTAGTGCTATATTCGTGAATTTGAACATTAAGAATAAAATAATTTGATATGAATTTAGGCAGCTGACCTGTGAAAGAGAGATACATAAATAAAGCAATTTGAAAGTTATTTATATCAATAATGTTTAAAATATTTTGATCATAGAATAAAGGATTCGTGTGGGCAAAATAACTTGAATGTGACACAATTCTTATTGCATTCTTTTGAAGCTTTATTATTCTATCTATATTTCTTCTGCTGGAATTTGCCCATGCTAATATACAACAGTTAAAATATGGGGTTAACAACGAATGATATAATAATTTTACATGACTTTACTTAAAATACCAACATTTTTGGCCATTTTATTGCACATACTACTAGTGTGTTCATGCCAAGTTAATTTATGGTCAACTAAAACACCTAAGAATTTCACTACTGTTGCACGTTCAAAAATATGTTCATTAATTTGTAATTCTATGTTATTAAGATCAATTTTCCTTTTAGTAAACACCATATATTTTTTTTCGTAATTTAAAACAAGTTTATTATTATATAGCCATTTGAATAGTTTTGATAGTTCACGTGTAAAATCATCTTTGAGATACTAAATATCAGAACTGGACATAAACACCATAAACACACTAGTATCATCAGCAAATAAAATAAAATTCAGCTTTTTAGAAATATTGCACAGATCATTTACATAGAGAATGAATAAGAGGGGTCAAAGAATAGACCCATGGGGCATTCCCCATCGAAGGAATTTAATTGCAGATTGTTTGTCATCAACCTGAACGAACTGAGCTGTATTTTCTAAATGACTTTCAAACCATTTCAAGGTTACTCCTCTAATACCGTAATAATAAAGTTTTTTATAAGATTTTATGATCTAACGTGTCAAAAGCTTTGCTTAAATTTAAAAACAGTCCAATTAAATTTCATTTTTCTCAAAAACATTTAAAACATTATGAATAAGATGAACTATTGCAGTCGATGTGGAGTGCCCCCTGTCTAAAACCATATTGACAATCTGCAATAATATTGCACTTGTTTAAAAGGATGAAAGACGATTATACACAGCACGTTCTAAATTTTTTGAGAAAACAGGAAGTAAAGATATAGGTCGGTAATTAGATAATATTTCTTATGATCCATTTTTAAAAACTGGTACAACTTTGGCAAGTTTTAGTTTGTTTGGTACAATACCAGGAGTTAAAGAATAATTGAATATTGCACACAGTGGATAACAAACAATGTGAATGACCCTTTTGAGAATTTTTGTATCTACATCATCATAACCACAAGTTTTATCATTTTTAAATTTCGTGACAATATCTATGATTTCCTTAGGAGTTATAGGTTTAAAAAATGCTGTACAATGATTACAATCAATATTATGGAAAGCATCAGAATAATTAGTAAAATCATTATTAAGATCATCAGTTAAATTTGGACCTATATTTATGAAATATTCGTTGAAAGAACAACTTATTTCAGTTTTATTATATATTGCACGATCATTCGCAACAATAAAATCAAGTGTATTGTTTTTGTTTACAGGTTTGCCGATACTTTCGTTAATTAATTTCCAAATTTGTTTAATATTTCCGCGTGCATTTTGAAATCGTGTTTTGAAATAATCATGTTTTGCTTGTTTAACAGCCTTATTTACCTTATTCCTATACTTTTTATATACTTCTTTTCTATAATTTGTTGGATTCAATAAATACTTTTTGTATAACTGACATTTTTACACATCTTCCGTAAAACATTTGTAAACCAAGGATTATTGCACATTGCTCCTCTTTTTAATTGCTTAAATGAAAAGCATTTGGCATAGGTATTGACATAATTATTTAAGAAGCAATCGTAACTAAGATTTACATCATTACAAAGCGGATCCCAACTTATATTAGAAATGCTCTGTATAAACTTTTGAATATTTTCTTCAGTGACATCACGTCTAAAAACAGTATTATTTTCATGTGTTTCAGCTTTCACAAAATTAATTAAAAGATCGGGAGGTGGTCACTTATGTCAGAAATAATAGTTCCTGTCCACGAATGTTGTAAATCATTGGTAAAAATATTATCAATTAACGTACAAGAGTTGTCAGTTATTCGAGTTGGACAATGTATCATAGGATATAGAGAATTTATCATTAAAAGATCTAAAAATTCATTAACGTAATGGCAAGAATTAACATGAAATAAATTAATGTTGAAATCGCCCATAATATGCACAACTCTATTTTCTTTTTTTTTAAGTAAAATAATAATTCAAATTCTTCTAAAAATGATTGCACTGATTGGTCGGGGGGGGGCTGTAAACAACACCAAGTAAAATATTTTTGTTTGATTTTTCAATTTCAATAAAAAATTGACTCAAAGTGAGCTGTATTTACTTCTAAATCAGGACGGTGTTTAAATTTCAGATTATTTCGTAATAAAACTCCCACGCCTCCGCCTCTTTTTCCTTGTCTTGCATTCATTAAAAATGTATATTGATTAAAATTATAATAGGGAATTGCATGTTTTATCCAGATTTCAGTGAGACCAATTGCAGAAAACTGCACATTTATTATATCTAAGTGTGAGCAAATTGCATCGTAGTTTTTACTCAAGCTTTGACAATTTATAATATGAAGATAGGAATTATAATAGCAATGTGATTTCAGATCTAAGGATTGGACTTGAGAGTTAAATTCAGTTGGAGTATAACAGTAGCTTTCAGGTCCATCAGTTTCATCCAGTAATATGTTACGAGCTTAGCCCTGGGCACACTAGCGTTGCGAGAAATACTGCGATCAACATGAATCGTACGACAGGGCCTTCCGCCAGCCAGAGTCGCAAGTAATCGCGACGATTTGTGCTGTATGTCACACTTGTACGATTGTTTGCCGACTTGTCGTAGGTATTCGCACGAATCAACCACTAATCGTACACAGTTGCCGTTCACCTAAGACAAGTCGCAGCCCAGTCGTGCGATCACTGCGGCAAGTGAGTGGGCAATGTGCGATTAACCTACGGCTAATGGTACACAAACGGGCGATTAGCTGCGACTAGTGGCAGTATTCGTGCCGATCACTTGCGATGAATGGTAGCTAATCGCTACGATTACTTTTGCTCATCGTACGAACAACGTGCGTTCACTGGTTTCAAACGATGCTACGTTTGGCATTTCGATATGCAAAAATGCTAGCGTTTGTGAAAAGAACGGTGTGAATGGATGCTTTTTAACAACCTCAACAAAGCGAAAATATTCATTTTACGTTCATTATTCACGTTGATATTACATCATGTTCACTTCTGACATGCACCACTAATATTCATAGAGACCACAATGTTGCCGTACATTACATGTACAGTATAATTCAGACATGCCTCCAAGAAAGTCAGGAAGAGGGCGAAGCCTGTAGCGGAGGAAATAGAAGAAGCCTCCGTCGAAATGCACAAGATGATGTTGAAGTTCAGTTCCGGACTTGATCCCGAAAATGACATTCACTTTATTAAAGACGCTATATTACACTGTGGAAAGACCCGTTTAAAAAAATTGTCAAACTTTGCTATCTGACATATCTGACAGTGTTTGAATGGACAAATAAACACCCTAGAATACAAAAGTTGGACAGTTAGCTGTCCTAGTACAATATGGGCAGATACAAATTGGCACATTATTTTTTTTCTCCGCCGATAGGAAATTCTGCAACACAACAGTCTATGGGGAAAAGCTGGAATGGTCTCTCAATAATTTTCACCTTTTTAAAGCACTGAATGATCGTTTTAATTACTGCAATTTTTTGCAGGGCTTCATTTTTGGACTGTACCAGAGACACTGGTAGCATTGAGAATCATGTTGCTCAGGTTTTTTAAACTGTAAACATTGTTATACAATGACTTTAAACAGCAACAACAAATATCAACAGAAAAAAATGCATTAATCACACTCCATGTATATTCGCAAGTCAGGATCATACTATCGTACGATGAGCTACCATTTGACGTGCGACTACCTGCGATCAGTTTACCACTCTTGGAAGTGCGATTAGTGGCACGATCATCGTACGGTGATTGCACGATGCCCGCACGATCACTGGCGATTGCTTGCCACCTCTTTGCGATCAAATTGATCGTAGCCAGGTTTTCAAACCGGTTTGAAAACCTATTTTCGATCGTACCATCACCTGCGATCACAAGTGATTTCCATGGTTGTCGTACGATAAATCGCACGATCAAGCTGCAACTACTGGCGATCACCTGCGATAACTCGTCGTAACTCAATCGCAGGTAGTCGCAACTGCTAGTGTGACCAGGGCCTTAGTAGGTTGTGAATATCAGTATAATCTATCACCATTTGTAGTTAAAAGGAAATCATACAGACCAGGCATCTTGACATATAGGAAAACAACAGAAAACATACACGTACAACAGAAAACATACATTTACAACGGTTAATTGGCGAACGTAATTGACCAACGTAATCACACATACGGAAATCAAAGTACACAGAAACACCAAAAGAATCCTGACTACAAAATATTAAGAAAACAGTAAATTACAAGAAAAAGAGGACAAATCTAGTCCGAAAATAAATGTATTTATCTATTAGTTATTGGAAACAATTAAAAATGGAAAGACCTGAAACATACGAGCAAATCTGCAATATACTGTACATAATGAATAAAAAAAAAGACCGAAAACGCAAATATCTGCGAAGTTGTAGAACATACAAAGTTTTTAATTAGTTTTGTGTTTTTGTTTTTTTGCCAAATATGGATACATTTTGGCTGAAAGTACTGCGAGAATTCACGAATGCCATTTCATTCCTGCAACGAGGCCCTCATTCCTCATGAGGAATCCACTTTGATCTTCGTCATCGACACTTTGTTCCCTTGAACTCTGTTGTCAATCAGCAAATTGCTCTGATGGGATGTTTTTTCTGTGAAACTTTGCCATTAAAACGATTAAATACCTGTAGGTTATAACTTATGTTTGTCCACAAAAAAAATGATGATGATGAGAAGATGAGGTTCTGAGTGATAAATAACATCTTAAGGCCACCGCACACTATGCGATCCGATTTCGACCCGATTCCGATTCGACAAGTTGTAAGTCGGTAGTCGAATCAGGATGTGTGCGGTGCTTCCGATCCGACTTGCGATTTATCCTCGTCGCGACTCACTGCGGAATACCTTTTGCGCATATTGCTCGATTATTTTGATATTTCTACTAGCTCAGTGAAATAAGGGTGAAATAATTGGGACAAATTATTAATATTAAACTTGATGGTATCTTCTTAATCTTCCTACCTAGTGTATCATTGACTTTATGTAGCTATTAGTCATTTGCTTTCAATATACATGAATTGATAAAATCCCCCAAACATTTGATTTTGTTGGAGGGGGAGGAGGCGGGGAGGAGTGTTGTACTTCGGAGGGGGAGTGTGTGAATGGGTGTGTTTATCTGTGATAATTTAATAGTTTTCAATTTTTCTAGTTCATCGTTCTCCGGCAAACACCTCAACAATGATTTCAGCAGCCTGTAATAATCATGCCTGTCGTTTTAGTTACTTATTTTCATAATTATTACAATAAGTATGCTTATTACTATTATTTAGTTAACTATACTGTAGTTTGAAACGAGAGAGTGCTGAACAAATGAAAACAAAGGAAAACATGCTTCTGATCGTTGTTACATTTTCGAGATTTATTTGTATAGATGACCTTAAATAAGTTACTTCAGAAACGATGACACAAAAGTAGACAGAGAGTAATTCATCCTCGACAACAGAAAAGAAAATGTTTTTTATGATGTTATGTATGAGGATTCATTTAAAAAGCAAGCGAATAGGGGTCTTCTATTATTAAATATACGGCCAATTTATTTTAATCATAAACAATCATGATGGTGATGATAATCTTAAATAAAAATAAATGAATACAGAAGTAAGTGTTAAGGGTAGTAGTACTAATTATCATCATCATCATCATCAGTATTAGTAGTAGTAGTAGTATTGTTGTTATGTTGTTGTTGTTAATGATTTTACTGGTAGTAAGATGATCATTTCTCTTTATTATTTATTTATTGTAGCATTTGTTTTATCACTTGTAGCCTATTGGTGTATAATAGGAAATGAAATTATGTTTGAAATGTTCTTTAGAAAAAGCAAGACCAGGCATTTTAAAATGGGACTATCGAAAACCGATATTGTAGGCCTACTTAAAATTCACAGGTTTTAGTCTAACTTCCTGGTTCGTAAAACCAAAGAAAAAAGTAACACTGATTGGCCAGATCCTAATCCTATTGCTACTTCACCTTCTTTGTCGAACAAACATAAATAATTTACTTGTTAATGAATAAGAATACCTTGGATTTATAGTCATGAAACGCTTGTAGTCTAGCCTATTCCTAGGCTAGATCTGACGTTATTAGGCCAAAACTATCCCTGTATACTGTGGTCAAGGACTGTGGGCGTATTCCGTTACCGTACGTTAGATCTACGCCGGCAGATGTTTAAGCCTAGCCAGCAGTATATCTCATGTCATCATAGCCTACCCGTGGATAAGTGATTAATCCAATGTAGTGAAATTACCTGTAAGATTGACTAGGTTAGTCTATTCTGATTTTGAACCACTTCGAGTCCTTTTTTTTCAATTGCCCGATCGACCCGATCCGTACCAGCGTAGGCAAGTAGCTAATCGTGTGCTAGCCCGGTGTGCCAGGCGGTGCATGCCGTTAACATCGGCCTGGCTCTGCGTGGCCTACCGCCACTGCAGGGTAACCGGTGTCAAACAACCCAACGCATACAGCAGATAATCACGCGAAAACCAACAGCCGCTAAATCCACTTTTCACCAAGTTGCATGTTTTTCATGATTTGGATAGACCTCTGTCATGTGTATCTAAATAGCATATTGTTTTCTTAAAATAAAAAATAAAAAAATGATATGAAATTTATTCTTTTAACCAATAGGCGCTATTTCCATTAAAGATTTCAGCCAAAAGGCGTTTATTTGCTCTTTCTATTCTTTACTCTGATTGGCCCAGGTCTGCCAGCCATTGGTGTTTTGACCAATCAGAAAGAAGGACACAATTAGCATTTCAGATGCAGAAAGTGAGAATCAGTGCGCATCGTGTTTATGTTTTCCTGCGTTACGTGTTGATCGAATCGCTGAAATTCGGCAATTTATGTGTCACTGCACTAGTATACTCGACAGGTTGAAACCGTTGAATGTGTTTGCAGTGTATGACATGTTTTGTACGATTGTCTTGTGTAATGTGGTATGCTGATGTGTCCAACGCCCCCCCCCCCCCCACCCGATGACAAGATCGGAGATAGCCCGGATCTCTTAGGGTTAAGGGAAACGGCAAGATTAGAAGTATTACTTGATTTAGGACACAATGCTATAGGAATAGTATATATGAAATTAAATTTTCAAAAGTCTTACATTTCCTCTTTTTTGTACAATTACTATCAGAAAATGCTGTTACAGTGAAATTTGTTGTGTAGTTTTCTATGGGATCAAATTCTATCAAGGCACGACAGTTATTCAGTACTAGTAAATGTATGCATGTTTCCCCTCGTGTAATAAATTCAAGACAGTCTTAATTTACACTCTAGCCTTGTATATATTGTTATATTTTCAGCTTGGTTCGTGGGACATTTGTTTTACTTCTCCCGATGATGTCATTTCTTTTAACAAAATGAAGAAATGCTAATTCATTTATTGTCTTTAGAACGTGTATTTATTAAAAGAAACACATGGCCAGACAAACTGCCATAGTAATGCGCTCATTTGTGTATGTT
>JZLH01S0046126.1:31247-43966 GCA_001188425.1 Eucidaris tribuloides
CTGAATCATTTGCAGTCACGGAACTACCTGTCGTCTGTCCTACAAATGATGCAGTTGGAACAGACCAAGGAATGGCAACGTACAGCTATTCCTTTACAAATGATTCGTTTCCACTTCAACCACAATACTCCATGTACGACTACTACGGGACGAAAACCGTTACCGGAAATGTGACCTCTGGTGAAATGCTTCCCATTGGGTCAAATCCGATCAGCTTGACGGTTTCAGATGGCACGCTCGAACGGACATGTAATTTTACTATCACAGTAACTGGTAAGTTAACAATAAGTTCCATTTTCCGAATATGGCTATATTTTGGCTGAAAGTACTGCGAGAATTCACGAATGCCATTTCATTAAAACAACGAGGCCCTCATTCCTCATGATCTTCGTCATCGACACTTTGTTCCCTTGAACTCTGTTGTCGATCAGCAAATTGCTCTGATGGGCTGTTTTTTCTGTGAAACTTTGCCATTAAAACGATTAAATACATGGAGGTTATAACTTATGTTTGTCCACAAAAAAATAAAATGATGATGATGAGAAGATTAGGTTCTGAATGCTAAATAACATCTTAAGGCCACCGCACACTATGCGATCCGATTTCGACCCGATTCCGATTCGACGAGTTGTAAGTCGGTAGTCGATTCGGGATGTGTGCGGTGCTTCCGATCCGACTTGCGATTTATCCTCGTCGCGACTCACTGCGAGAATACCTTTTGCGCATATTGCTCGATTATTTTGATATTTCTACTAGCTCAGTGAAATAAGGGTGAAATAATTCGGACAAAATATTAATATTAAACTTTATGGTTTCTTCTTAATCTTCCTAACTAGTGTATCATTGACTTTATGTAGTTATTAGTCATTTGCTTACAATATACTGTACATGAATTGATAAAATCCCCAAACATTCGATTTTGTTGGAGGGAGAGGGGGCGGGGAGGAGTTTTGTACTTCGGAGGGGGAGTGTGTGAATGGGTGTGTTTATCTGTGATAATTTAATAGTTTTCAATATTTCTAGTTCATCGTTCTCCGGGAAACCCCTCAACAATGATTCCAGCAGCCTGTAATAATCATGCCTGTCGTTTTAGTTACTTATTTTCATAATTATTACAATAAGTATGCTTATTACTATTATTTAGTTAACTATACTGTAGTTTGAAACCAGAGAGTGAGGAACAAATGACAACCAAGGAAAACATGCTTCTGATTTTTGTTACATTTTCGAGATTTATTTGTATAGATGACCTTAAATAAGTTACTTCAGAAACGATGACACAAAAGTAGACAGAGAGTAATTCATCCTCGACAAAAGAAAAAAAAATCATTTTTTTTCAAATATATGCTTTATCTTTCTCATAAAACAAAAGTATGAGGATTCATTTAAAAAGCAAGCGAATAGGGGTCTTCTATTATTAAATATACGGCCTATTTATTTTAATCATAAACAATTATGATGGTGATGATAATCTTAAATAAAAATAAATGAATACAGAAATAAGTGTTAAGGGTAGTAGTACTAATGGCTATAACAATTATTATTATTATTTTTATTATTATTATTATTATTATTATTATTATTATTATTATTATCATCATCATCATCAGTATTAGTAGTAGTAGTAGTAGTAGTATTGTTGTTATTGTTGTTGTTGATGATGATTTTACTAGTAGTATGGTGTTAATTTCTCTTTATTATTTATTTATTGTAGCATTTGTTTTATCACTTGTATTGGTGTATAATAGGAAATGAAATTATGTTTGAAATGTTCTTTAGAAAAAGCAAGACCAGGCATTTTAAAATGGGACTATTGTAAACCGATATTGTAGGCCTACTTAAATTCACAGGTTTTAGTCTAACTTCCTGGTTTGTAAAACAAAAGAAAAAAATAACACTTATTGGCCATATCCTTATCCTATTGCTACTTCACCTTCTTTGTCGAACACACATAAATAATTTACTTGTTAATGAATAAGAGTACCTTGGATTTATAGTCATGAAACGTACTAAAGTCTAGCCTATTCCTAGGTTAGATCTGACGTTATTAGGCCAAAACTATCGCTGTATACTGTATACGGCAATTTATGTGTCACTGCACTACTATACTCGACAGGTTGAAAACGTTGATTGTGTTTGTAGTGTATGACATGTCTTGTACAATTGTCTTGTGTAATGTGGTATGCTGATGTGTCCAACGCCCCCCCCCCCCCCCACCCGATGACAAGATCGGAGATAGCCCGGATCTCTTAGGGTTAAGGGAAACGGCAAGATTAGAAGTATTACTTGATTTAGGACACAATGCTATAGGAAGAGTAGATGTGAAATTAAATGTTCAAAAGTCTTACATGTCCTCTTTTTTGTACAATTACTATCAGAAAATGATGTTACAGTGAAATTTGTTGTGTAGTTTTCTATGGGATCAAATTATATCAAGGCACGAGAGTTATTCAGTACTAGTAAATGTATGCATGTTTCCCCTCATGTAATACATTCAAGACAGTCTTAATTTACACCCTAGCCTTGTATATATTGTTATATTTTCAGCTTGGTTCGTGGGACATTTGTTTTACTTCTCCCGATGATGTCATTTCTTTTAACAAAATGAAGAAATGCTAATTCATTTATTGTCTTTATAACGTGTATTTATTAAGAGAAACACATGGCCAGACAAACTGCCATAGTAATGCGCTCATTTGTGATGTTATCAATGTTTTCTTCTTGTAATGTAGTTTAAAACTTTTGCCAGTCTTATTTTTGGGAGAAGCTTTCGCCCGCTCTTGTGGGCTTCTTCAAGCCATATGATCGGGTACACGTTTTTTTTCAAATTGTTGTCTTTGTTTTGCGGTCATTGGACCGAACATGATTGACAATGTGTAACTAGAGTCCTTGTACACACCTATTTTCGGACCAATGATGGCAAGACAGCAGGCAGCAACTGAAAAACTTGTGAACGGTCACACAGCTTGATAAAGCCAACAAGAGAGAATGAAATCTTGTCAACAAAGTTTTTAAGGTTTGTAGAAATTTTAGACTACATTTATTATTACCCTCAACGACGAAAGTTTTCTGTGTTATTTTGTCTTACTTTGTTTGAAAAATAATTCATACTACATAGATGAGGAGCCGCCAAATATCACATGTCCTGCGAATATCGTTGAAACAACTTCTAACGTTGTGTCATTTTCCGCCAACTTCTCCGACAACGTGGACTCATCTGGCAGCCTAAGGTATTCACCGTACTCGCCTGGATCGACGTTTCCTCTAAGAGTTACAGAAATCAATGTAACCGCGATAGATTCTGCCGGAAACGTCGGAAGTTGCCTATTTTCTGTAGATATCAGAAGTAAGTCCATTAGCAACAATGCACATTAATCATCTTCATGGAAAAAATACTGAGAAGTCTATGGAACTCTAACCTTCTGCTATATAAATAAAGTATATTCCTTTAATTCACACGCTGAATTTATTTTGAGGGGATAATATTGACAATTGTTCTTGTCATATTTTTTTTGAAATTCACTTTCCTTTTTGTAGTCATGAAAATAGTTATTTTTCTAAAAATGTTACTCAAGCAAACTAGCTATTTTTCGTGTCTCCTGTGCAAATGTGAAGAAAAAACATCATTACGATCGTTCAATTTAATTTACGAATGTGCACAGGAGACTCTTTAGCAGGCTAAGGGTTAAATAAAGAATTCAGAATTTGCATGCCAGAAAACGGTAAAATGATTGCAATCACCTCAAATCGTACACGATGTGAAGATTAGTATAAATAAACACCTGTCATAGAACCTTTGGGTAGAATACGTAGTTTTGTTGAAAATCTGGGCGGGTTAAATTTCCAAATTTGCAAAGTGACGAGCACGTTCCGTTAGTTCCAAAATTGTCTGATCGGCCGCTAGCTGAAGGTCACGCAGAGTTTAACAGTTAAAACAATAGCAGTGTACGTAGTCGCCCACTGCACGTCAGCTGGTCATGCGTACCGTGTTCTGCAATTTGAGCAAAATTTAAATTCACGGAAAGAACAATATTCTGGTAGTCGTTATTAGGTTTTTTTTTTTGAAACTTTCAACACACCGTTAGTACGTACTTAACTACCGTTTAGGGGATCATAACTCAATACATTCGTGTGTTGTGTTCTTTATTTTCTTACACCTCTTTGCAAACGTGTTTATCACCCAACCTAGTACAATGTTCCATTTCGAAAAATGTCCTCGTTCGAACTAAAGAGTATTTTTTAATCTTTTACTTTACCCTGCAGATGCCAGTTCTTAAAGACCCACTCCCACTCACTCACCACCATCATCCTTTAAATGGCAATTAAAGGACTTGTTACTTACTTAATAAGCAGCATATTCACATTAGTGATATCAATGATACCGGGTGTGCCATGGTGTAGTGGGTAGTAGCCTGCCTTTCACGCTTGAGTGACTGGTTTCCATTCTCACCACGGGTATTTTCATCCATATCAGGAAGGTTATTTATTCACATTTCTCCTCCTTACGTACGAGAGAAATGTGGACCTGGTGGAAACTGGGATAATAACAACAATTATAGGGCTCTCAACGAGAACCGTGTTGGCACTGAATATGCACCCTTGGGTAAAAAAGACGTTGTCATATTATTCATCCCATAAATGGACGTAAACCGTGGAGGATCGAAACATCATAGGAATTAAAAAAAGTACTTCAAGTGAAATGTGTTAGCCCTTTTATCCGAACATAGGGGTCCTATGCATCACAAGAAAATGACATTTAAATTGCATTGCCAGACAAGGCAGTGCACTCACACCATCGCCCTGTTTTACCTCAAAAGTTTCTGTCGGTTGTTTTGCCGTCACCTGCATTATTGTGTCTCTGAACATTTGCAGTCACGGAACTACCCGTCGTCTGTCCTACAAATGATGCAGTTGGAACGGACCAAGGAACGACAACGTACAGCTATTCCTTTACAAATGATTCGTTTCCACTTCAACCACAATACTCCATGTACGAGTACTACGGGACGAAAACCGTTACCGGAAATGTGACCTCTGGTGAATTGCTTCCCATTGGGTCAAATCCGATCAGCTTGACGGTTTCAGATGGCACACTCGAACGGACATGTAATTTTACTATCACAGTAACTGGTAAGTTAACAAAAAGTTCCATTTTCCGAATATGGATATATTTTGGCTGAAAGTACTGCGAGAATTCACGAATGCCATTTCATTCCAGCAACGAGGCCCTCCCTCATTCCTCATGATCTTCGTCATCGACACTTTGTTCCCTTGAACTCTGTTGTCGATCAGCAAATTGCTCTGATGGGCTGTTTTTTCTGTGAAACTTTGCCATTAAAACGATTAAATACCTGTAGGTTATAACTTATTTTTGTCCACAAAAAAAAAATGATGATGATGAGAAGATGAGGTTCTGAGTGATAAATAACATCTCAAGGCCATCGCACACTATCCGATCCAATTTCGACCCGATTCCGATTCGACGAGTTGTAAGTCGGTAGTCGATTCGGGATGTGTGCGGTGCTTCCGATCCGACTTACGATTTATCCTCGTCGCGACTCACTGCGAGAATACCTTTTGCGCATATTGCTCGATTATTTTGATATTTCTACTAGCTCAGTGAAATAAGGGGGAAATAAATGGGACAAAATATTAATATTAAACTTTATGGTTTCTTCTAAATCTTCCTACCTAGTGTATCATTGACTTTATGTAGATATTAGTCATTTGCTTACAATATACTGTACATGAATTGATAAAATCCCCCAAACATTCGATTTTGTTGGAGGGGGAGGGGGCGGGGAGGAGTTTTGTACTTCGGAGGGGGAGTGTGTGAATGGGTGTGTTTATCTGTGATAATTTGATAGTTTTCAATTTTTCTAGTTCATCGTTCTCCGGGAAACACCTCAACAATGATTCCAGCAGCCTGTAATAATCATGCCTGTCGTTTTAGTTACTTATTTTCATAATCATTACAATAAGTATGCTTATTACTATTATTTAGTTAACTATACTGTAGTTTGAAACGAGAGAGTGCTGAACAAATGAAAACAAAGGAAAACATGCTTCTGATCGTTGTTACATTTTCGAGATTTATTTGTATAGATGACCTAAAATAAGTTACTTCAGAAACGATGGCACAAAAGTAGACAGAGGGTAATTCATCCTCGACAAAAGAAAACAAAATGTTTTTATTTTTTTCAAATAGGCTTTATCATTCTCATAAAAAAGTATGGGGATTCATTTAAAAAGCAAGCAAATAGGGGTCTTCTATCATTAAATATACGGCCTATTTATTTTAATCATAAACAATCATGATCGTGATGATAATCTTAAAAATAAATGAATACAGAAATAAGGGTTAAGAGTAGTAGTACTAATGGCTATAACAATTATTATTATTATTATTATTATCATTATTATTATTATTATTATTATTATTATCATCATCATCGTCATCAGTATTATTATTATTAGCATTAGTAGTATTGTTGTTGTTGTTGTTGAGGATGATTTTACTAGTAGTATGATGATCATTTCTCTTTATTATTTATTTATTGTAGCATTTGTTTTATCACTTGTATTGGTGTATAATAGGAAATGAAATTATGTTTGAAATGTTCTTTAGAAAAAGCAAGACCAGGCATTTTAAAATGGGACTATCGTAAACCGATATTGTAGGCCTACTTAAATTCACAGGTTTTAGTCTAACTTCCTGGTTCGTAAAACAAAAGAAAAAAATAACACTGATTGGCCATATCCTAATCCGATTGTTACTTCACCTTCTTTGTCGAACACACATAAATAATTTACTTGTTAATGAATAAGAGTACCTTGGATTTATATTCATGAAACGCAGTGTAGTCTAGCCTATTCCTAGGCTAGATCTGACGTTACTAGGCCAAAACTATCCCTGTATACTGTGGTCAAGAACTGTGGGCGTTTTCCGTTAACGTACGTTAGATCTACGTCGGCAGATGTTTACGCCTAGCCAGCAGTATCTTTCATGTCATGACAGCCTATAAGGGATTAACCCAATATAATGAAATTGCATGTAAGGTTGACAAGGTTAGTCTATTGTGATTTTGAACCATTTCGAGTCTTTTTTTTTCAATTGCCTGATCGACCCGATCCGTACCAGCGTAGGCAAAGTAGCTAATCGTGCGCTAGCCCGGTGCACCAGGCGATGCATGCCGTTAACATTGGCCTGGCCTCTTCGTGGCATACCGTCACTGCAGGGTACCGTTGTCAAACAACCCACCGCACACAGCAGATAATCACGCGAAAACCAAAAGGCGCGAAATCCACTTTTCACCAAGTTGCATGTTTTTCATGATTTTTATAGACCTCTGTCATGTGTATCTAAATAGCATATTGTTTTCTTAAAATAAGAAATATAAAAAATGATATGAAATTTATGCTTTCAACCGATAGGCGCTATTTCCATTTCAGATTTCAGCCAAAAGGCGCTTATTTGCTCTTTCTATTCTTTACTCTGATTATCCCAGGTCTGCCAGCCATTGGTGTTTTGACCAATCAGAAAGAAAGACACAATTAGCATTTCAGATGCAGAAAGTGAGAATCAGCGCGCATCGTGTTTATGTTTTCCTGCGTTACGTGTTGATCAAATCGCTGAAATACGGCAATTTATGTGTCACTGCACTACTATACTCGGCAGGTTGAAACCGTTGAATGTGTTTGCAGTGTATGACATGTCTTGTACGATTGTCTTGTGTAATGTCGTACACCGATTGAAAGATCGGAATAGCCCGGATCCTCTTAGGGTTAAGGGAAACCCAGATTAGAAAAGTAACTTGATTTAGGAAACACAAGGCTACCACACACCATCAAACAGGCTAACCAGCTCATTACCTGTAGTACCATAACACAGATGACTCCAGAAGTACAAAGGGCAGATTAAAAGAGAGAAATTGCATTGAGCTAAAATCAGCCTCTTCTCGAAGCTCGAGAAAATCCTAAGAAACAGGACACTCAGAATGGAGACTCGATTACGAGTACTGAATTGTTACATCTACCCTGTGCTGATGTATGGAAATGAAGCATGGTCAATAACATCAGACATGAGAAAGCGTTTGGAGAGTTGTGAAATGTGGTTCCTCCGACGCATGATGAGGATTTCATGGTCTGACAGAGTAACCAATGAAGAGGTTCTTAGAAGAGCTGGTGTGGAGAGAAAGCTGATTATGGAGATAAGAACTAGGCAAATGAGTTTTGTAGGACATATAATCAGAAAGGACGGTCTTGAAAATTTAGCATTGACAGGAAAGATAGAGGGAAAGAGGGGTAGAGGAAGGAAACGTATGAATTGGATGACCAGTCTCAATGCATGGATTACAGAGAGAGGTGCGGGTAAGCGGGAGGTGGAGCTGATTCAAACAGCTAGGAACAGAGATTTGTGGCACGCCATGATCGCCTACGTCTCCGGATATGGCACTTAGAGAGAGAGAGAGAGAGTGAAATTACCTGTAAGGTTGACTAGGTTAGTCTATTGTGATTTTGAACCATTTCGAGCTTTTTTTTTTTCAATTGCCTGATCGACCCGATCCGTACCAGCGTAGGCAAGTAGCTAATCGTGTGCTAGCACGGTGCGCCAGGCGATGCATGCCGTTAACATCGGCCTAGCCTCTGCGTGGCCTACCGCCACTGCAGGGCACCGGTGTCAAACAACCCACCGCACGCAGCAGATAATCACGCGAAAACCAAAAGCCGCTAAATCCACTTTTCACCAAGTTGCATGTTTTTCATGATTTGGATAGACCTCTGTCATGTGTATCTAAATAGCATATTGTTTTCTTAAAATAAAAAAATATAAAAAAAAATGATATGAAATTTATGCTTTCAACCAATAGGCGCTATTTCCATTTCAGATTTCAGCCAAAAGGCGTTTATTTGCTCTTTCTATTCTTTACTCTGATTGGCCCAGGTCTGCCAGCCATTGGTGTTTTGACCAATCAGTAAGAAGGACACAATTAGCATTTCAGATGCAGAAATTGAGAATCAGTGCGCATCGTGTTTATGTTTTCCTGCGTTACGTGTTGATCAAATCGCTGAAATACGGCAATTTATGTGTCACTGCACTACTATACTCGACAGGTTGAAACCGTTGATTGTGTTTGTAGTGTATGACATGTCTTGTACAATTGTCTTGTGTAATGTGGTATGCTGATGTGTCCACCCCCCCCCCCCCCCCACCCGATGACAAGATCGGAGATAGCCCGGATCTCTTAGGGTTAAGGGAAACGGCAAGATTAGAAGTATTACTTGATTTAGGACACAATGCTATAGGAAGAGTATATATGAAATTAAATGTTCAAAAGTCTTACATGTCCTCGTTATTGTACAATTACTATCAGAAAATGCTGTTACAGTGAAATTTGTTGTGTAGTTTTCTATGGGATCAAATTATATCAAGGCACAAGAGTTATTCAGTACTAGTAAATGTATGCATGTTTCCCCTCATGTAATAAATTCAAGACAGTCTTAATTTACATTCTAGCCTTTTATATATTGTTATATTTTCAGCTTGGTTCGTGGGACATTTGTTGTACTTCTCCCGATGATGTCATTTCTCTTAACAAAATGAAGAAATGCTAATTCATTTATTGTCTTTAGAACGTGTATTTATTAGAAGAAACACATGGCCAGACGTACTCATCTCAGCAGTAAAGTAAAATTATCCCGATAGATGTCATTTTTTTACCAATGTTTTTGCTGGAATTTCACACTTTATTCCACATTCAATATAAAAACAGCACTACAAGGTACCCGAAAGATTATAAGTATATGAAGCTTCGGCCTTAACGGTTACGGTTTACATGGTATGATAAAAACTGACACAAGACTAATCTAAGCAAATATGATATTCCTACTTACTCTATAAATTAAAGCTTTAGGCTATTATGGAATTCAACATATAATCAAAATGTCTATTGAATAGTTAAGAAAAGCTGTAAACATAACAATTGAAACAATGCAATATTTTATACCAGCAACGATTGAGTTGATTCACTTTATCCAAAACCAAAATTATTCTGATTGACAAAACAGCTTTTTTTGCTGCGTACTCTGTCAACTTTATACTGGAGATATCTTGGAAAAAAGGAGAACATTATGCATCGGACGTACGTACTCAAGGCAGTGGCGTATCTAGCGGGGGGCAAGGGGGGCACGTGCCCCGGGCGCCACTTTCAGGGGGGCGCAAAAAGGCAAAAGCTTGAAGAAAAACAAGGGAAAAATGAAGAAAAAGGGGCGCGATTTCAGTACTTGCCCCCCTGTATCAATTGTTGGAAGGGGCGCAATTTTAGCACTTGCCCCGGGCGCTGCATTTCCTAGATACGCCACTGACTCAAGGGAAAAATGCGTCCTTGCAAGCTGTTAGGATGTACCCACACCAGAAATTGGATTGTGTTTTTGTCTTTGTTCAAGCAGATATGCAACAAACTGCCATAGTAATGAGCTCATTTGTGATGTCATTTGCACTTGTCAACGTTTTCTTCTTGTAATGTAGTTTAAAACTTTTGCCAGTCTTATTTTTGGGAGAAGCTTTCGCCCGCTCTTGTGGGCTTCTTCAAGTCATATGATCGGGTACACGTTTTTCAAATTGTTGTCTTTGTCTTGCGATCATTGGACCGAACATAATTGACAATGTGTAACTAGAGTCCTTGTACACACCTATTTTCGGACCAATGATGGCAAGACAGCAGGCAGCAACTGAAAAACTTGTGAACGGTCACACAGCTTGATAAAGCCAACAAGAGAGAATGAAATCTTGTCAACAAAGTTTTTAAGGTTTGTAGAAATTTTAGACTACATTTATTATTACCCTCAACGACGAAAATTTTCTGTATTATTTTGTCTTACTTTGTTTGAAACATAATTCATACTACATAGATGAGGAGCCGCCAAATATCACATGTCCTGCGAATATCGTTGAAACAACTTCTAACGTTGTGTCATTTTCCGCCAACTTCTCCGACAACGTGGACTCATCTGGCAGCCTAAGGTATTCACCGTACTCGCCTGGATCGACGTTTCCTCTAGGAGTTACAGAAATCAATGTAACCGCGATAGATTCTGCCGGAAACGTCGGAAGTTGCCTATTTTCTGTAGATATCAGAAGTAAGTCCATTAGCAACAATGCACATTAATCATCTTCATGGAAAAAATACTGAGAAGTCTATGGAACTCTAACCTTCTGCTATATAAATAAAGTATATTCCCTTAATTCACACGCTGAATTTATTTTGAGGGGATAATATTGACAATTGTTCTTTTCATATTTTCTTTGAAATTCGCTTTCCTTTTTGTAGTCATGAAAATAGTTATTTTTTCTAAAAATGTTAATCAAGCAAACTAGCTATTTTTCAGTGTCTCCTGTGCAAATGTGAAGAAAAAACATAATCATTACGATTGTTCAATTTTATTTACGAATGTGCACAGGAGACTCTTTAGCAGGCTAAGGGTTAAATAAAGATTTCGGGATTTGCATGCCAGAAAACGGCAACATGAATGCAATCAGCTCAAATTGTTCACGATATGAAGATTAGTATAAATAAACACCTGTCATAGAACCTTTGGGTAGAATACGTAGCTTTGTTGAAAATCTGGACGGGTTAAATTTCCAACTTTGCAAAGTGACGAGCACGTTCCGTTAGTTCCAAAATTGTCTGATCGGCCGCTAGCTGAAGGTCACGCAGAGTTCAACTGTTAAAACAGTAGCAGTGTACGTTGTCGCCCACTGCACGTCAGCTGGTCATGCGTACCGTGTTCTGCAATTTGAGGAAAATTTAAATTCACGGAAAAAACAATATTCTGGTAGTCGTTATTAGTTTTTTTTTCAAACGTTCAACACACCGTTAGCATGGTTACTACGTACTTAACTACCGTTTAGGGGATCATAACTCAGTACATTCGTGTGTTGTGTTCTTTTTTTTCTTACACCTCTTTGCAAACGTGTTTATCACCCAACCTAGTACAATGTTCCCTTTTTAATCGTTTACTTTACCCTGCAGATGCCAGTTCTTAAAGACCCACTCCCACTCACTCACCACCATCATCCTTTAAATGGCAAATGTGTTAGCCCTTTTATCCGAACATAGAGGTCCTTTGCATCACAAGAAAATGACATTTAAATCGCATTGCCAGACAAGGCAGTGCACTCACACCATCTCCCTGTTTTACCTCAAAAGTTTCTGTCGGTTGTTTTGCCGTCACCTGCATTATTGTGTCTCTGAATCATTTGCAGTCACGGAACTACCTGTCGTCTGTCCTACAAATGATGCAGTTGGAACAGACCAAGGAATGGCAACGTACAGCTATTCCTTTACAAATGATTCGTTTCCACTTCAACCACAATACTCCATGTACGTGTACTATGGGACGAAAACCGTAACCGGAAATGTGACCTCTGGTGAACTGCTTCCCATTGGGTCAAATCCGATCAGCTTGACGGTTTCAGATGGCACGCTCGAACGGACGTGTAATTTTACTATCACAGTAATTGGTAAGTTAACAATAAGTTCCATTTTCCGAATATGGATATATTTTGGCTGAAAGTACTGCAAGAATTCACGAATGTCATTTCATGCCAGCAACGAGGCCTTCATTCCTCATGAGGAATCCACTAGATCTCCATCAGCGACACTTTGTTCCCTTGAACTCTGTTGTCGATCGGCAAATTGCTCTGATGGGCTTTTTTT
>JZLH01S0046126.1:45160-57866 GCA_001188425.1 Eucidaris tribuloides
GCGATTTTTCTGGATTCATGATAATGACGTCAATTACGTCATATTTCCGAGTGGTACAACATAAGTCGTGCTGTGTGCGGTGGCCTTAACACTATGTGTCATTCTTCTGAATTCTGGGTATTCATGCCTGTTTCTGTGCGTCTGCCTACCATTGCGCTGTTCGTCTGTAACATACGTGTGCATTGTTTCAAAATGTTACCTCCTGACTTTTTAATTAACATGGAAGTGCACGGGTTTATTTTAACCAAAACAAAAAAAAAATTTTTTTCACTTCCTGTCTAACCTCCTGTACAGATGATGAGAACCCGATGATAACCTGCCCGCAGAATATTGTTACCAGCACAAGGAACATCATAGACTACAATGTCACTGCCAACGATAATGTGCCGTCTCAAATTCCAATCACCTACATTCCAGACATATTTCGACCAGGTTCCCGGTTCCCACCTAACGTTTCCCTGGTAACCGTTCAGGCTCGTGACGCACAAGGTCTCACGATGAGCTGTAATTTCAGCGTCGACATCCAGCGTAAGTCTTTTCCCTGTCACGGACAGATGAACCTGTGGTGATTAAGCGAAAGTAGAGTGGTGGCTATGTTCTAAATGTCGTAGGAGGAATTGCCTCATGGTGGAAATTGTTCTCGACATAATAATCTCTGCGGTAATTTCCTCATCTGTATGAGGAAATTGTCCGGGTTGGGGTAGGTGGTATTGTTGTATTATCAATTGTCCGACTGTGATTCTTCTATGACGGCAATTGCACAAGAGAATTTCATTTGCACCCATTAATCCGCATTCAAAAGCATTCCTCATGCCCTAGGTTGTTCATGAAGGACATGTCTGAAAAATCTGAAGATCAGTAATTACCTAGAATTTGGCAAGTGCGTCTATAACTTTAAGCATGGAAGTCTCTTCTTCTATTCATGCTTTCAGTTAGACTCCTGTGAATAATAATCTGCATGAGACTTGTACCTAAAATGTGTTATGTTTATGAATACATATGGTACACAGTTTTAATATATTTTTTATATCATACCTCATATGGAACAAACATGCGCTGTGAGGATCTAACAGAAGACTTGTAAAATAGTAGAGTTTTTTGTCTCCATTAGACAATAATTCAAGTCACAGCCTAACGGTCGGTATAAATCCACTAAAACTGAGATTCTAGCTCCTATACTTTGGCAAAGGTTATTATTTTGTTTTGTTTTTTCTTCTGCAGTTCAGTCTATTTTCACTGTGTGCATTTTATAATGTGCAGAGGATATGTCTGGCCTTTAGTGTTGAATGAAAATCATGTAATTGCAACAAATGTGGGCATTTTTTTGGTGGTTAATAACTGGGCTTGCACAATTTGCAATTGAAGAGTGTATAATAAGAAGTACTTAGGTCACATTTTGACCAAAGAAATGAGTTTGTTGCATTTAATTTATGTACATACTACCTACAAACATATCCAAGTATCAACTTCGAAAAAAAAAATCAATTCTAACTACCCTTAACATGACACCTTCATTATCATAACAATGGGAATAATTCACGAAAGATGTATTGACGTCCACCATTGTTGTAGAAGAAGGACTGACGTCCAGAAGCAGCTGAACAAATAATATAAAATAAAAATAAATATGTGCAAATAGTGTGGTGAGTGGGAGAATATGTTGGGTGGAAGGGTGCGCTGGGTGGGAGGGTACCGTGGGTGGGAGGATGTGCTTGGTGGGAGGGTGTGCTGGGTGATAGAGTGCGCTGGGTGGGAGGTTGCGCTGAGTGGGAGTGTGCGCTGGGACGGTGGATGCTATGGGTGGGGGGAGGGTGCTATGGTGGGCGGATGTACTTGAAGGGAGAGTGCTCTGGGTTGGTCTTTTGGCATGTGGGTGGTGGAATTCAAGGTAGTGGTGGTGATGACGGCATGGTTATGGTGACAATGATTTGAAATGTCAGTAAATATCTACAATTAGGCATGTTGATTGCAGGTGGGGTGGCTTGGTGCGTGAACACTGGTGGTGGATATGCAGAGGGTAGAAGGGTTGGTTGGATCACAAAAGTGGGTGGCTGGTGGGCGGGAAGGTATACTCATCTTTCATTGTGTCAATGAACTTTACGAAGTTTGGAAATTTTAGAAGAGTCAACGTTTGACTACAAAATTTTCACAGGAGAATCCTTGCATACTTTACTTGATTATAGAGTTGTTTCGGCCCAAGTTGAGGACTACCCCAATCAGGTCATTTACCTTTAATTTATCGAATCACCACAACCCCATAAAGAACCCTGACACTGCACTCAGATAAACTTCATAGTCCATTTTGGTGAAGTGTGGGATTGTTACTGATTGTTTAAAATATAATATTAAAGCGAAGGACAAGTTTTTCTGCAGTTTTATAATTTGGGGTAGACATACGTTACCCCCTTTACCCTCTTTTATGAGCCATCGAAGCATTCAATTGCTGCTGGGTGGGCACGTAGAAAAGTAGAACCTTAATCTATCTCGCACTAATAAGCTGTTTTGCTTTACCTCACACTCACAGTGACTGAACTTCCAGTTGTCGGTATGACTTCGAGTACAGTTACAACTGATCCCAACGCTAACTACTATACACTGATGATTGGAACACCTAATCTGCGACCTGATATAGAAGCAACAAAATTTGAATTTTACGGAACAGTGACCCATCAAGTCACATCTGGGGGAGACACCACGACGGCCTCAACTCGGATATTTTCCATTGGCGTACATATGATCCAAATAGTATACACCGACGACCTTCTGTCATTTACAAATACGTTCCAGCTCACAGTGCGAGGTATTGTATAACTTGGACGTCATGAAAACTACTTCCGGTGTCTCGGACGCTATATATTTCTTCTCACCGATTTTTTTTTCTCACGGCGCATGCGCACTTTTAGTCTGGTTTTAAGGTCGTGCAATATAGGAACCGTTGCTACATATTAGGGAGCTTTCGTTTTGCCATCGCGGACGAAAACGAGGACAGTGAGCAATCAAGCTAGCCGTTCGTCCGTGGTCCTTCACAAGCTGTTTCGCCAATGCAAAACGTCCAACGAGCGACGGTGCGTGACGTTATCAGCCTTTCCACGTGTTGCGGTTTGCACTGACATCATCTGTACGGGCGCTGATTGGCTGCTGTCCTCTCGCGTCCTCTTTTCCGTCCTCAACAAAAAATCCTAGAAATCCCCTTCTCGATTCCTCGACGCGGACAGCGATGCGAGGGTGGCACATGCGCAGATCGATCTTGGTATCGGATTACCGTTCTTGAGTTCGTCCGTTGTCAAAACGAAAACTCCCTATTATTGCTGAAGAAGACGCCAACATTTGTGTCGTTTTGTGGGTACATTGGATAGCTTGCTGTATTGAATGCGCGTTTTGATCCCGGTTGGAAACCCGCAATATGGTTTTGTTTTTGCAGACGTTTATTTCGTCAATGAAGTGAGACACACAACAATTGTTTCGCCGCCTACGTCACTGTAACAACCGTACATAGAGTATCGAACAGTCATAACGGCATTGATTCACGCACCATCAGATGGCCTTTAATCTAAAAATTACAAATTTAAAACAGAAAATGTGTACATCACAATTGCACAATAGAAGTAAAGGGGGAATCCCTATAGACCGAGAGCCCGAAAGACCCAGGATTTGGATAGATGCCTTACAACTGATAGCCAAGTGCCATGAATCTAGGTTTGAAAATGTGGTTAAGAGTAGTTAAAGAAGCACGTAGTTTCCCTCTCTTGTTTCATTCTAATTCAATTTGCACAATTAAAACAACCGTTGGGATAGGTGCACAAAATATCATGGCCGCAACGGACCCGATCGGTCTATCGCTCCCTCGGTCTAACGGGCTTTAAGCAAACAAAGTAAATGGTCAGATTATTTTGGACTTGCTTCCGTTAACCTTGAGTAAAAGGGGTATTTACTTTAATTCATTAAGGTTTTTCAGCCAAACATCGTTATTGTCATCTTTTTGTTTGGGAAAAATTGGGAATCTTGTCGGAACCTGAGGCCAAACCATCCAGTCCTCTTTCGTTCAAGTTTTCAAGTGCTGTGACAACTGTAGCAGTTGTTACTTTATTGCTACAATTCATCATTAACTCTTTGCGCGCTGAATTGATTCTGAGGGGATAATAATGACGATTATTATTTTAATATTTTCTTTAAATCTTTCTTTCATGGTACTGGTAATTATTGTAATTATTCTAAAAAGAAAACTACTTATTACAATTGTAGAAATCAATTGTACGAATGTGCAAAATTGCATCATTCGTGTGCAAAGGGTAAAAACAACAAGAAACGTATTTTTTATAGCCATGATTATTTATATTGAGTAAACGTAAGTGAGAGCTAACTTCGTGCCAAATGTTCGTTTGCAAGTGTTTGATTCCATTTCGGACCACAATATTGTACAAATACGGTAGTATTTGTAATGTTTATTTTCCTATTTTTATTAGGGAAACAAAATAATGCTTATGAATGTATTCTTTTTGCCCCTCAGGAAAATCCCAGATCAGTGGTAGATTTAATATCTTAAGTTCATCATCTGACAATACACCAGCCGTTTTCCATGAAAGCTTGCGTAATTCTGCCTCAGAAGAATATCAGCAATTAAAAGATAGAATTGAGCTAGAGGTGAGTTAACATTGGGTGATTTCAAGTTTGGTGTTGGTGAGGCAACAAAATCGTCTGCTAAACCGAGCTCCAACACCGAGCTCGGTTTAAGCAGACGATACCGATTGCACTATCGATTGCACAACACCGAGTGACGTAAAGCGCGAATCATGGTGTTTGCTGAAAGTTACGCCGATGGCCGAAATTTTTGGACAAATGTTACAAATATGACACCAAATTAATACTGTCTGCCACAAAACGTGTGTGAATCTGAAAGGCAATTTACTTTTCTCTATTGCTATATGTAAGTTGAATATCAATTTGGTGAATTATGAAAAAAAAATTTAAGGGGAAAAGGTACTTTCAGCGGTTTGCGTCGCACGGTGAAGCTTCTCCATAGCCAACACACACGCGCATGTTAGCTCTGAAAGCTTGTGGATTTGCTAACTGCAATAAACGCGCGACCTGGGACAACTTGAAACATGCAGAGTACTTCCAAAAGGTTCTTATCATGAAGTCATTGCATCACAGTCCATCAATTCTGATTAACAGTTGTAAAAATCTTTCGTAATTTCGTCGTGGCTATAACGAACCGTCGAACAATTCATTTTGGTGCGCAAACGCAATTCCGAGAAAATCGCGTTTGAAAAAAGTGCATGTTTCCAACAAAGAATTTTCTTGTTTTCGCTGTTACAGATGACTGAATTTTAGCAAAGTGACAAATATAAATACTCTAGTTTCTGGCTTACTGAATATTTTGAGCCAATATCATAAAATAATAAATATAATTAGCGATAAAATTGTTTGGCGATTAGTAAAATCCACTGCTTTCGCGTATCGCCTACGTTGCGTGTATTGCGTATGGACGAACAATTTTCGCCTTGAATTGTTCGGCGGTTCGTACAACCCGCGCATATCCAGTGCGCGCATACCTGTACTGTTTGTCGCTCGCACCAAATTGCTTAGCGGTTCGTAAAACCCGCGCCTATCCAATGCGCGTATACCTCTGTGTACTGTTTGTCGCTTGCGCCCCTGTTTTACGAACCGATAAACAATTTAGACTGAATTTTTGTGACGAAGGGGTGTTTTTAAACTCGTATATTTCAAAAAGTAAACATTTTTACTGTCTAAAACTTTGGGACATGATAGTTTAGATTATGTACTTTCATAATACGCTGAAAACTCAAAATCGAAAATTTGACCTCAAAACAAACTGTTTGGCGGTTCGAAAAAGCCACGACGATTTGTCCAATAATAGTCATCATGGATCTTTCGACAACGTCTTCATGTGAAAAATTGATTGCCTTCTCTTTATGTGTTCTTCTCACCCTTTCTCCAACTTATCTCCCTGTCTCTTGTAGCTCAATACTGTCTTTAATAACACCCCCGGTTATTCCCATAGTATGGTCACCTCCTTTGAAAATGGAAGCATCATCTGTAACTACGTGCTCATTTTCGACGAGGGAACCAGTATAACGAGCGAAGACGTGGATGGAATATTTGTTGCTAGCTTAACAGTCGACGCCGAAATCAATAACGGATCCAGTCTTTTTCTGGAATCGAGAACAGCATTTTCGCATATATGTAAGTTGACAAGTCAACTTTACCACGGTTGATTGTTAAGGAGACTAAGAAGGGCTAACTTATGATATTAATGTGAACCTAGCCCCTTCAATACACCAGGCTATGGCATGAAATGCAGGGGCATAGCTACGGGGGGCCTGGGGGCACGTGCCACCCCCCCCCCCGGTGCCCCACCCCACAAAATTACGAAAGGAGCAAAAACAAATGTATGCGCCCCCAAAATTAGTTTGGTGCCCCCTACAAAATTTCAAGGCCCCCCAGTGCCCCCCCCCCCCTTTGCTGGAAAAAAATCCTAGCTACGCCACTGATGAAATGCAATCTTATTCGATTTGTTTCCCCATTGTAGGAAGCTCTTCGTATAAGTAGGTGGTGAAGGTTGTTTGAATGAACTTTTCAAATACAAAATAGAAATTTACATCTTATCACCGTTTTGGACACACGTAATAAACACTACACAAAAAATAAGTTCCCCCTTTTTGAAAATTCCATAACTTTTTAACGAAATGGTTTTGAGCAGAATAATTTGGCAGGAGTGTTTCTGCACTGATTGACTAACTTCTGTCATGTCTGTGTGAAAATGTGATTGATTCGTTAAGTCATGCATGAGTGAGCACGTAATAAAGGCAAAAATGTCACTTTTCAAAAGTCACAAGGGTCATTTTGAGGGATTTGTGATGCAGGATTTTGACAAATTCTGTTTCTGTTGAATGATTAAGCCCTATTTATGTTAATCAGCTATCGTTTGACCCCCTAACAATGTTTTTGGCACTTTTCGCATATTTATGCTTTAGTGAGCTCAATTTAACAATTTCCATCCATCCTCAATTTTGAAATTGTAAAATCCATTAAGTTTATTGAAAAAATTGAAATCCAATATTTTTCAACTTTACAGGTTGTATGGACATAGGAGGTTGTAACCATGTCAGGGTTCAGTGAGCACACTTCATAAATAAAGCAAAAAATACCATTATTTACCATTATTTTGGCAGAAGAGATGACCCCTGTGACTTTTGAAAAGTGACATTTTGACCTTTAATTCATGGTCACTCATGCATGGCTTGACAAATTAATCTTATTTTCACACAGAGGTTAGTCAAGGAGTGTGGAAATGTTCCTGCCAAGTAATTTTGCTAAAACTTATTTTTATTAAAAAGTTATGGTATTTTGAACAAGGGGGAACTTACTTTTTGTGTAGTGTTTAGATTCCCCTTGTTCATCAATACTTTAGCGGACTGTCAGCATTTTTATGGAAAACTTTTGGTACCTGCTCTTAATCCGACCAACAAATTTGATTACACATCTGTTTACAGATCCTCAAAGTTTTGGGATGAGACAACTTCCGTTGAAATAATGCAGAACAAAAATCACTGTAATCAGCTATTCCGGGTTCTGTATCCATCCCAAAGTTAAGTTGTGTGAGAAACCTGTCTACTCACTCACTTGTCTTGTCACACTATGTATCATTTGCTCACAGGCCACTTTGTTTAGTTGTCCCTTCAGCGAAAGAAAATTGAAGAACAATACCTTCTTGGTAACATCCCACGTAGAGCAGTCGAAAGCTACAAATACCTTGGTCTCACCTATCACAATCTGTCATGGCTGTATCATACAAATGGCGTCATATCCAAAGCAAACCAGATGTTGGGGCTTCTTAGCAAAAATCTCAGACGATCTTTCTAGAAGACTCACCAACAAGAAAGTCATACCCTATTTAGAATACTGCGCTACTGTCTGGAGCCCATTCACACAAAGAGGCATGTCACATTGAAGCTGTTTAAAAATACCATGAAACTGACTGAGAGTATGTGTGAGGTGATCAAACAGCTTGAATTTGACACACTGCAGAAATGCGGACGCATTGCTGGCCTCAACTTGCTATACAAAGTCCAAAATGGTGCGGTCGTAATAGATACAGATCAATATTACTCACATTCATGACTCAAAGGAACACCAGGCAATATCTCCCAAAGAAATTTCACTTAATATCTGCTCAGAATCACTTATACCAGACCTTCTTCTTCTCATGAACAGTCACGACCTGGAATTGGATCTCAAATGAGATTCCGGCTTCTACATTACTGGAAGCCTTTTGGGGAGCCTTTACTTCTCTCAGCCATTAAAGGCTGAGACCATTTGTTTTTTTTACTTTGTACATATACACCAACAAGTCTTCACTGCAGGAAACACTGTTCCCGGTTTATCCTCAAGGTAAAATCCTGACTGATGGATCCTGTTCAGTATCGATGTAGAAGTAGAAGTAGAAATAGAAGTATCGAACACTAATCGCTTACTTAGACTACAACATTGTGAGTCGGCTGTAGGATACAAGTGATTTAATAATCTGTTGTTGTTTTTTTCTCGATATCTATTCTGCACTATCTTTCATTCCATACATTTGAATAAACGGTAACAAAGCGCAGGACACATTTTTTTCCAATCACAAAACGTAATCACATTTGAAATATTATATTCAAACATATAAGACAAACAAGAGTTAAATGCAATGTAAGAGGTTATGTTTCGCAATCAATGAATCAATGAAAATAAATCTATTAATAAATTCCGATTTTTCTGTTTTTCCTCCAAGTTCCATGTCAAAATCATGCATGTCAGAACGGGGCAACGTGTGTGACTACTGCGAATTTATCTGTCACGATCGGTTATGAATGTCGGTAGGTATTGTTCTGTCCAGTAAATGTTTAATAACATAGCAGTGTCGCGGCCGAGTGGGAAAGGGGTTTAGTTTCAATTGTGAAGGATTCTTACTTATATAAACATGACCGATGAAAAATTATTTTGATATACTTCTATTATGCCAATAGGCCACGCAATTGCAAACCTGGACAATTACCCCAAGACAATGGTCGTTTTGGTAAGGGTCCGAAGGGTTCTTATCCAGGGGGTAATTGTTCAAGTGGTAATTCTCCTAGCAGGAAATTGTCCAGGGGATAATCGATCTCGTGGATAATATTGTCTTGGTGTGGCAACTGTCCTAAGAGTTAATTTTCCTGGGTGGTAATTTGTCGTTTTATGGCTAATTATAAGGGTGGTAATTCTCCATGGTTAATTGTCGATGGGGTAATTGTCTGGGTGGTAAATATCCGTTGGGTAATTGGTCATGGGGTAAATGTCCGGATACGGCCTTTGAGCACCCCCGGGGGACAAATCGTCTGTCGTTTTATGGGTACTTATAAGGGTGGTAATTCTCCATGGTTAATTGTCGATGGGGTAATTGTCTGGGTGGTAAATATCCGTTGGGTAATTAGTCATGGAGTAAATGTCCGGATACGGCTTTTGAGCACCCCCGGGGGACAAATCGTCTGACAAATATACCCACCGATTCTATCAAGCTAGAGCCCTGGAAATATATTTAACATGGAAGCAAGACATTGCGTTGATGATTACAAGAAGAGGGAAACGGGGTCTTTAAGGTGTAATTCCTGTCTTCTACACATTGCCTTACAGGTGTACAGCAGACTGGACGGGACAGTTTTGTGCAAGACGTGTCGATGGATCGAGTAAGTAACGCCACTCCTGCTAATTACCGGTCAAATAAAGAAAATTCGAGATAGGTCAAAAGAAAATATGATGTATACTGCAAACAGTGCCATGGACTCTCATTAAAAAAAAAAAACAATATCGCAAAATGTCGTTATACCAAAGATATTTTTGCACCAATGTTGAAATTTTGCATTGTATTATTCTTTCAACCCTAATATGGCAAAATTTCGTTCCAGCAAAGAAATTGGCGTGGTCTCACGGAGTTTATTATCACGGGAAACTCCCGTCCTCCATTCAACTTCAATCGCAATTGTTTAGTAACGTTATTATTTTAAATATTACGTCCATACCACAGCGAATTTGATGCACTTTAATAATGTATTACGACTACCGAATGAGGAGTTAGTGGCCAGTGTCCTGATCTTACGAATGTCCTATTACCAATACTTTGTGTTATAAATGCAGTGATTGTTATCCTGCTGTCTTTCCACTCAATGTGGATTTTTCCTTCTATTTGCACACCAATACTAGTACTACTTAAAACCCTTTGAAGGCTCGCTCCGTGATATTTCAGGATGGACTATACGAGGGATGCATGTTATTTCAAAATCAAACCGTATGTAACGGGTCGCCGGCTAGTAGAAAGAAGGCCAGCAGAAGTACAGTACGCAGTTTACTGATCTGTTTCCTTTGTATCCATTTATATTCAGCTGTTTCAATCTTGCCGTTTCTCCTCGCTGGCATATTTGGTGGGCTCTTGATCATTATATCCTTTGTTGGTGTCATATGCGCGGCAATGAGGTTAGCACATCGATCCAATTTGAGAAGAAACATTACGTCACTCCGTGAAGGTCCACTTTCACGTGCCAAACACCATAAGTCACCTGATGAGTGGATTAATATGCCTAACATTATGGCAAACGGGGGACGTCCTGTGGGGCGGAACTTTCAGTCACGCCATGGACAACTGAACGGGATAAAGGTAGGTTACAGTGTTCTGGTCTCGGTCTCGATTCGAGACCAAGACCAAGACCTTGGCCATTTGTTCGGAGAACAAGAACGAGACCTTGAGTGTCGAGACCGAGCCTTTTTTTCTTCCGAGACCGACACCGAGACCGAGATTTTAAGTTTCGGGGCCGAGATTTTGAGTGTCGAGACCGAGATCTGTGTTTTTGAGGCCGAGACCTCCAAAATGTTGTCTCCAGACCGAGACCGAGACCGAGACCAACACTGCAATGGTCTCGGTCTCGATTTCAAGACCGAGACCAAGACCTTGACAATTTATTCCGAGACCGAGACCAGGACCGAGATCTCGAGTGTCGAGACCGACACTTGCCGCACTTCCAAGACCGAGACTTTTTTTCCTTCCCAGACCGAGACCGAGACTGAGACTTAGAGTTTCGAGACCGAGATATGTGTTTTCGAGACCGGGACCTCCAAAATTTGGTCTTGAGACTGACACCGAGACCGAGTTATCGAGATCACAACACTGGTAGATTGGATATTAGTACACCATTACAGGAATAATTAATGTGCCGAAGTCGCAGATATGCACATACATGTATAACATGCACAGAGTCTATAGGGGTGTAAATTAAGTTTATTCCTATTGTCTTTATTATATCGTGTAGGCGTCATTGATGTTAAGAGAACAAACTTGCTCAAAAATAAAGAGATGAATGAATGAATGAATGGATAGTAAGATAAACAAAAAAATACGCAATTAGAAAAACAAACACACAGCACCAGCAACAAAAAAAACAACGACAATAATATCAATTAAAAATATCGCATATACGAATATAAAAACGCATCAAGTCGATTTTGGAAATCTGTTTTTATTGTCCCACATAAAACCAAAGAGTACAACCCCAGTCAACGAAATTTCTAGATATCAAGCGATAATTACCCCTGTGCTTTGGAAATGTCGTATTTGGTTTTATATAGGAAAAATAAAGACATATTTCCGAAATGGATTTGGGCCGTTTTTATATTTTCATCAAGTCGATTTTTAGTACCTACGAGTTTCAAATGGGCCGACGACGTGTACAATAAGGGAAGGCACTGGTGATTGAATGTCTGTGGGTGGATTGGTAAACACTGGTCAAAATTATGAAAACATGATGAAGATTAACTCTTGTTGCTTCGGAACGTGTCTCCCTCTACCAATAAACAGAGGGCCTTTAGTAGCATCATTCTGAAAAAGAGGCTGGAGCAATGTTCCAATGGAGAATACGTTCTAGCAGTGTTCCCCTATCCATTTTGAAACTGGTGATTACCGAAGCATTTCTCATATCCCCTCTATGTAAGTGGCTGAAAAAAAGGTAGCCGTATTTATTGATCACGCCAACTAAGACTTGCACATTTATATAAAACTGGGGGAATACATGGTAGAAAATCCCTCAACTCACGCCATTAATCATCATTAAAACATTTTCAATTCCGTAGTCGTTCGAGATCATATACCAATAAAGGTTGGGGAATGACGCTTTTATTAGGTCCAGTCCATGTCAATGTCATGCCACCCATAGTTTCGAAAAGTTTAAGCTGTCATTATTTATTGATAAGAATGAAGAAATGCTGAATACGGTATCAATATAACAACATTCTCCGATAAGCAATGAATAGTTCAAAGTTCAAAGTTCAATTTATTTAACACTTTCCGTAAAAACATGACATAATCAACATAGTAATCAAAATTCAAAAATAATTACACAAAAAACAAGAACAAACAAAATGGAGTTACACTTATACTAAGACTATACAAACAAATAAGGGAACTGTAGGGACACAACAGAAAGGTTACTGGGACCTTATTTAAAGAAGTGCCCTAAATTTAAAAGCAATTATTCAAATTTAAATCATAGCTTTAGAATATGCTAAGTACTCCCGACACACAGACACACACAGACACACACAGACCAGGGACCTCCCTGCACAAACACACACTCACTCACACATACACGCACACGTACACACAAACATGCAGACAGGTATACAA
>JZLH01S0046126.1:65303-86278 GCA_001188425.1 Eucidaris tribuloides
AGAAGAAGAAAAAGAAGAAGAAGAAGTAAAAGAAGAAGAAGGAAAAGAAGCAAAAGAGGAGGAAGAAGAAAAAGAAGAAGAAGAAGAAGAAGCAAGAGAGGAAGAAGAAGAAGAAGAAGAAGAAGAAGAGGAAGAAGAAGATGAGGAAGAAGAACACGAAGAAGAAGAAGAAGAAGAAGAGGAAGAAGAAGAAGAAGAAGAGGAAGAGGAAGAAGAAGAAGAAGAAGGAGGAGAAGAAAAGAAAAAGAAAAGAAGAAGAAGAAAAAGAAAAACGTATCTGTAATCATCACAATCATATTCACCAGCATTACCATTGTCATCATCACCATCATCATCACCATCATCATTATCATCACCATCATCATCATCATTATCATCATCGTAGCCACCACCACCACCATCATCATCATCATAATCATCATCATCATCATCATCAACAACAACAACATCATCAGTCTGAGAATTTTATCTGTCTTAATTGAGTTGTGCAAGTCTGTGTCTTTCACGCAAAAAGGTAAGGGTTCGATTTTGCAATATTCAGGAGCTCACGGCTTCAGGCTTGGTGCTATTATAGTGCATACAATTCTGTAAAGAGTTTAAAATATCGTGAGCCTGTTTATTCTATTAAAAATGATAATAATACTAGTAATAGTGTAATACTTGTATTAATATTAATATTATTATTATCATTATTTATTCAATCGTCTTTATTCGAATTCACAATTAATAATACAGATACAATACATCACCCAGGACCCGAGCAGTTATTAACTGCTCATGGCAGTGATAATGATAATGATAATAATACTAGTAATAGTGTAATACTTGTATTAATATTAATATTATTATTATCATTATTATTACTATCATCAACATCCATCATCAATTATTATTATTTTTTATTAAATTTATATCAAACTTCCCAATTGTAACAAATAAAACCTTCATTGCCATGTCAAATACATTATTTTCAAAACAAAACTTTCGAAATAAAACATATCCACAAGCATGTGCATGGTTACTATCATTTCATCTAAGTAGCGTGACGTTACCGGAAACCAATTTCATAATATTGCGATTATTCTATTTGCAAACAACTAATAATATGAGTGAAATTGGAATGTCTGTTAAATAAAATGGTTTTGCTATCGTAAATTAATATGATGAGTCTGAAAATATCGATCAAAAATGTGTGTCTTGTAGACACAAACTGTAACATCTGGAGAAATTTCATTTGCCATCGAAATTCATTCAAATATGCAAACTATTTTTTATTGTATTTGTTCTTTGTCCGGGTAGCCTTTTAATTATTGTTTCTGTTATTGATACCGCGCTATTTTAAATTGTTTTATTTGTATTTTTGTTTCAATTTGATCTCTTCATAGACGTCACAAGAACCAGTGTAATACACAACCTGTGCGGGTTATCTTGGAAATCGGTTATCACAAATTTTCCTGTTTAAATATTGGTTAACATTTTGTAATTAGATTGCGGTTTGTACGTTTTTGCCAAATTATTTGCTTAAAGCGTGGGATACTAATTGCAATCGCACACGCACATTATATTTTTTTACTTAGTACCTAACGGGGGAAATATTACACTTCTACAACACTGCAGTTGTCACACACATCCCTAACCTTATAGAGAGCACAAGTGATTACGTTAAACTGGTTCGTGAATACACTCATGTTCATAATTATGGAATATTTTAGAGACATTTTAAAAGTTGCCATTTTCCGTGAACGGTACATTTGGGATTAATATTTGCTCACCTCAGGTGAAACAATTATAATCTAAGTAGTATTTCAGTAATGCTGAGCATTTCGTAGCGTCCGACTCGGCGGTATTGTTGTTGTTGTTTAGTCATGTGGTGGTTACGTGCGATATTGGACTTGTAACAGACAAATGACATTAGATCAAAATTTATCAGTTTGTTGTGTTTTTTTATTACTTTAATTTAATATTTACGTTCAATCTTATCATTAAAATCTTGTATAGATGAATTGGGATCTCTATAGACAATTTCAATAATTATATTTTTTAAATTTGGAAATTCTTATTTCAATAAATAAGAACTCACAGAGACCATTTGGCAAAACTAAATCATTTCTTACTTTAACATCAAACGAATTGTGAATCAATAATGCAACGCCTCCACCTTTTCTACCTTGTCTGTCATTATTATGATAAAAACAATAATCATTCAGGTGAAATAATAAAGGTGTTTTATAGTGGATTCACGTTTCACTGAAACCGTAAATAGAAAATTTGAGATTGATTTGGATAATGAATTGACTAATGGCATCAAAATTTTTGTACAAGCTTCTGGAATTAAAATGGAGGAGGCTAAATTTTTGTGTGTTACTATCACAAAAATCGGGGCATTTATTAAATTTATCGGGTAACCAGTAATCTACGGGATTTGAAAATGCATAGAAATTATCATTAGGGTCTAATTCGTTTACATCATCACTTGGATAAATATCATTTTGAAATAATGCAGATGTACTAGGTTGTCTTACATGATTACTATTGCTTGAAAGATTACATTGAACATCAGAAAACTCTTCATTGTTGATACTTTTGAAAGGGGAAAACATTCACAGACAAAGACATTCAAAGTCAAGACACACAGCATACACAATCACACTCGTTAAATCAGTCACCACGCGTAAAGATAAGATACATCGAATATAAATTACGGATACTAAATAAAAGAAAAAAAAAGATCATTGACCTGGGCAATATACAATATAAATGTCAATAAGACGTAACATACATGGTGGTGACTATATACATATTTTTACGTATTTAATCAAATGACAGAGTTTATGTGGATTTACCTCATAACTAGGAGGTCGTGTTTAGAGTGTTTATCTTTTCATAGTTCCTGTAGCAGTTTTTACCAGCACGATGATCCTCCCATCATGGGACCATGCTGACTGGATTTTGCTTTCAGGATTTTTACATTCATTGAAGGCCTCCCACAGCAGTGACCGGTTTGCACTTGTCAAGTCTTCGAATATACTGATTCCTGTGCGATTCTCTGTCAGCTTTTTCCTGTTTAGCAGCAACTTTTGACGGTGTTGGTATGATGTGAGTTTTACTATTATGGCTCGTGGCTTACGTGTCCATCATTCCGCAGGTTCGGCTTGTCGATGCACACGATGGCTTCTGTCGATGTTAGCCGGCTGAAGTAGTAACATAGTAGTAGTAGTAACATAGTAGTAGTAGTAGTAGTAGTAGTAGTAGTAGTAGTAGTAGTAGTAGTAGTAGTAGTAGTAACATACCGGTACATGTAGCTGTAATAGTAGTAGTAGAAATAGTCAGCCTTGTAGTACATGTATTTGTACCTGTACCCGTACCCGTACGCATTGTTCCGTGCCCGTACTCGTGGCTCAGTACCCGTACTCGTACCCATAACCATGTTACAGTCTGACACCGTACCCATACCCGTACCCGTGCCCACAGGCCTCTACCCGTACCCGCACCCATGGCTTCGTACCCGTACCCTTACCCATACCCGTACTCGAACCCACAATCGGTGTGTTTCCACAGAAACTCCGACAGACCCAAAATTGTGTAAACCGGAATTAGATACCGCGCGCACGCAGACCCGGGTTGTTTCCACAGAAAGCGTATAATCGGTTAGTATCCGAGTCGACGCATAAATGCAGTTGTGACCGGATGTCTGGAAAGTTGGCTAAGTGCATTGTGGGTAAATAAACAGCTATCATGGCGGGTGGTACGATGCATTCAATTGCGTTTCGGATGGTGTTTTTGCACGAGCTTAGTTTGGCACTGTCACATGAAGCACCACAAAACATGAAAATTTAATCAAGCGTACGTATTATCAGATAATACTTCCGGGTCATACTGCGACCTCACATCAGCTATATCGGATTATTTCACCCGGGTTGTTTCCACAGCGCTGAAACGGGGAACTAACCCGGAAAGAACTTCCTCAGGAGACGGTTACGATAATCGGATTTCTTTTGTGGCTATCGGAATCTGAAAAATCCGATACTGGTGAGTTTCCACAGACCGGTCTATCGGAAAGAATCCGATAGACCCGGAATTTGGAGTCCTGTAGAAACACGCCGATTGTCATTTTCCTTTGTCATAACTATGGAAAAGATAGTTACATGTGTAGTGTTTGTAGTTGTTGCACGGTATGTATAGTGCTGTAAGCATACTGTGATACAACTTTTATTTATCATCAGGGATGTAGTCAAGGCCGGCCGTTCCGAGTCATGAGGCCGCTGGCAAAATATTTTTCCCATAGACTTTGTGCACGTGACTCGGTCCGAGGCCAAGGCCAAGGCCGGCAAAATCCAGCCTCGAGGCCGGCCTCAACTACATCCCTGTTTATCATAGTCAAGCAGATATGGTTATAGCCTTGGCGTTGATTTTTTTTTTTATAATAACACATTACAGGCAATGTATAGTTGTTTTTATGGTAATTTATGAAATTTATCATAATTTCAGTTTCTATAGACCTGTATCATAATGCCCTGAAAGATCACACTATATGAAACACTTCATTTTCGAACGATTGATGTTAAAGCCACTGGCTTACATTTGCCACAGTTAAAAAAAATGTGAGCTACATAATCCTCCGTGATCAAAGTGTCTTTGATAAGGTCTAAAAATAAAGCCCTGAAAAACTTGTATTTCAAAATGATGATTTAGTGCTATAAAAAGGTAAAAATCTACAAGCATTCAAACTGACTGGTTTCACCTGCCCATTTCCTCCCATAGACTTACTGTTGTGTAGATGTAGGCTATTTTATCATCCACCGGAGTAGAAATTGTTTATTCATGCATACCTTCCCATTTGCAGCATAACTTTCCAAACTTTTGTATTCTAGGGTGTTTATTTTTCCATTTGAACACTACTATGTAGCTCAGATATCAAAGTTTGACAATTTTTTTAAATTGGAGCTCCACAATGTTAGCCTATCACTTTAAAGATTGTGTCAGGTGTGTGCAAATCCATTACTTTCCTTCACTAAACGGTAGTTTAGTACTTACAAATGGTGTGTTGAAAGTTTGAGATCCATACGTCATGAATTTGTTGTTTTATGAGAAAAACTAATAACAACATGTTACCAGAATGTTGTTCTTTCCGTAAGTTTAAATTTTGCTCAAATTGCGAATCGCGGGTATGTGTACCGTCGCAAGACCAGCGGAGCGCACTGATTGGTTAAACGGCTAACCTCCGTGCGACCTTCGGCTAACGGCTGATCGGACAATTTTGGAACGGCCCGTGCACGTTGACGTCACGGATTTTTTGAAAAGACTATAGAGTCATTTGAAAAAGGATGAAATTTAACCGTCCAGATTTTCACCAAAACTCAATATTTTACCCAAGTCTCTATGAGAGGTCTTTATTTATATTAATCTTCACATTGGATATGATTTCAGCCGATTTCATTCATTTAGATGTTTCTTGACGTGCAAATCAATGACAGCAAAAAATAAACTAAAATGACAGGAAAAGAGAATTACGAGAGAAAGTAGCTCACCTTTCTGAGTGAACTTCCCTAAACCATTAAACTCGTCGGGGATGCAAATTTAACCTTATTATTTTATATGGTATGATGTCATTTCTTTTATTCTACCCAGTGTTCTATAGTGTAGTTCTTTAAAATAATATGTGGTTGCAGAGACAATACCAAAAGGCAGAGGTATGCAGCTTTGTTTACTTTAATCCAATTTGCTTGTGAATACAACTACGACTCAACAAAATCCTCCCTATCATGATAAAATGAAAAGAAGTCATCTTTTGACTCGATGAAAATGGGGGTACTATATTGCATCGCACACTGCCACGTTATCAGCATTAGTTGTGGGGAAAAGGCAGGACGGATTTTCTTGTCACACTTTGTTCTCTGGTATGTTTATCTAGCTACTGTTGTATATTCAATACAAGCGCGCGCACACACACACATAGTAGTTCTTAAAAATAATATGTGGTTGCAGAGACAATACCAAAAGGCAGAGGTATGCAGCTTTGTTTACTTTAATCCAATTTGCTTGTGAATACAACTACGACTCAACAAAATCCTCCCTATCATGATAAAATGAAAATAAGTCATCTTTTGACTCGATGAAAATGGGGGTACTATATTGCATCGCACACTGCAACGTTATCAGCATTAGTTGTGGGAAAAAAGCAGGACGGATTTTCTTGTCACACTTTGTTCTCTGGTATGTTTATCTAGCTACTGTTGTATATTCAATATAAGCGCGCGCGCACACACACACATACGAACATACTCAAACACATGAACGCACACAAACAAACACACTTGCACACGTCTAAAAACTCGCGCAGCTGCTGCAGCATGCCATAACCCCACATTCACATTGTATGTACTTTGTATGGTAAGAATAATTGTGTGTAGTCGTATTATTATATTGTTATATTTGTATGTTATTCGTTTTGTTCGTTATAATTATGTAAACAAAATGATTTTCCATTTTATTGGACAATAAAATCTGAAAATCTTTTGTGTATTGCAAGGGTGCAAATGCCTGAATAATGAGCTTGTATTTTAAAGATAGATTTCAGGATTTGCAAGTCCATCACTTCTTGTTATTATGATTACCAAACAATAGTACAGTAATTCCAAGTGGTGTGTTGAAAGTTTGAGATCCATATGTCACGAACTTAATGTTTTGTGAGAAAAACTAATAACAATATGCTTCCAGAATATTGTTCTTTCCGTGAGTTTAAATTTTGCACAAATTGCAGAACACGATACACGCATGACGAGCTGACGGGCAGTGGGCGACTACGTACACTGCCTGCTACCTGCTATGGTTTTAACGGTTGAACTCTGCGTGACCTTCGACTAGCAGCCGATCAGACAATTTTGGAACTAACGGAATGTGCTCGTCACATTGAAATATAAGAATTTAACCATCCAGGTTTTCAACAAAACTACGTATTCCACCCAAAGATTCTATGACAGGTGTTTATTTATAATAATCTTCACGTTGTGAAGGATTTGAGCTAATTTCATTCATTTTGCCTTTTTCTGGCGTACAAATCCCAAACTCTATCTTTAAAGCCTAAGTTAAGTTTTGGGGATTTTTTGTTATTTGAAAGCTTTATGCCCCAAAGTCATAACCCTGCAATAATAGATTCTGAATGTCTTTATTTTTTTTTAATTAGTAAATGAAAAATCTTGGGGGGGGGGACCCCGAGATTTTCGACTATATTTTATATTATAGCATCCAAAGGGTTAAAAAAGCGTTAAGGTTACATGTGTTATACCTCATCTGAAAGAACAGACTCTGCTCTTTCAGATGAGGTATAGCTCATATACTCTTTTTAACCCTTTGGATGCTATAATGTAAAATATAGCCGAAAATCTCGGGGGTGCCCCCCCCCCCGAGATTTTTCATTAATTAATTAAAACAAACTAAAGAACTAAACTAAACTTGGGTTTTAAGACTAGTTCCGTGTGGTTGAATTAGCACATAATATGACCTTGAATCATGATTAATAACAACTGCACTATTAACACATTCCAATCTGCCAGCATTCAATCGAGATCTTTATTTCGTACTGAATTTCAACAAGCAGCAAAAAATAAGGTGGAAACATTTTAATGATGTATGGCAAGTAGATAACTGTACGAATAAAAGTTCACACACAACCCACGATTCGTGTAGCCCGATTGTATAAAAATACAGATCAGTAAAAAGTAACAGATATAACATAATTATCCAAATGGTTGTAAAGTAAAAAGTAAGCTAAATGTAAACAAGTCTGCAATATATTTTATCAGTACAAACAGCAAATTTCTGGCAATGTTCAATATCTGTCATAATAATCTGAATAAAAGTTATTAATATAATTGATTCACACAGCATGCTCCAGTAGATGAAACACTAATTCATTTCGCATCTTAGCGAATGATCGACATATAACACTCTTATATCCCCTCTTACGAAGAGCGGTTTCTCCTTGGAAACTTCGTCTTACTCTTCTTATATCTGGCCGTGTCATCATAAAAAGTATAATTTATCGTAAATTTGCTCAATACATAGATCATGCAAATAGCCATTGAATTACCATTGATATCAATGTTGAAATTAATGCTAACTCTTTAGTATACTGAGCCCTGATGTAATACAGTGCGTCTCAAAAAATTGTGCAAGTAAAGAGCATCCCCTTTGGCAATTAGAAATATTGACATGATAGTTACGTCAACATCAAGGGCAAAGTCTTAGCTTTCAAATCCCGTTTGTTTTGTTCAGTCTTCTTGTTCTAATCCTGAAATCTGTTAATTTTTTTCCATGTTTTATTAATTTTCATGATTTACAACAATAGGAGAAGTCAGTGATAGACTACAGGAAAATAATAAACAAATTAATAAAAATAAACAGTGCAGCTTTGTATATAATTATTATAAAACAAATTGGTTGAAGCCTAATCACAGAGACTCTACGTGCAAAATGAAGTAAGAGATGGATGAATGCCCAATGTCCACCGCCGACAGCCCCAAAGGACAGGCAGGGCGGACAGCCGAGTCATTCCCACGCACCCGCAACAGATTACACAAATCTCACGGAACACGCCTATCTCTCTTTCACCGAAAACAAACAAACGTGCACTGGTGTCCTACTCCGACAAAAGGAAGCAAGTGGCAAAAAAGAGTTCTCTATTGCGTTTCAAAAAACAAAATGTCACTTGCCTTCCCCCTTTCCAAGCAGGGCAGAAAACACGCTAACTACATACTTATTAAAACAAAGGAAAGAAGGAAAAACAATAAAAATACACAGTTCACTAAATGTATAAACATTGATGGAACTCGAATCGCCCGATGACCTACGACGAGGCAAAAGGGACAGGCGACCGCCCACCCGGCCAGAACCCGAAGCAACCAACATGAGAACACAGGCACCGCACCCACCCGAACCCTCAAGGTGGAGGCTCTACAAGACAGGGGACAACCACATAGCAGCATTACAGCATTACAAGAAGATAATCAAATCTAGCAAAAAAAATAGAATATCACTCCCCCCCCCCAAAAAAAAGCCTCCTCCACACCTTACAAAAAATGAAAATTTGATTTTTGACAAGTACGAGACGTAACAACGAAAGGGAAAAATCACAAATGTGCCACATTTACTACAGTCAATGATAGTATCAGGCCCTCTTCCCGCAAAAGTGGCAGATTTGTGATTTGACCCATTTGTTGTTAATTAAAATATATCTCGATATTAAAACTAGCAAATGGAACAGAACAAACGGCATTTGAATGCTGAGACTTTGCTCTTGAAGCTCACTCAAGCAGGTGTAACAGCAGTATTTTCAAAGAGGGCGCTTTTTACATGCACAATGTTATTAGACGTGCTACAGCATGCTGAACATATGGCAAGATTAACAAAATCAAACTAAACAAAACAAACGCCATAAGAAAGCTGAGACTTTGCCCTTGACGTTGACATAACCATCATGTAACAACAATATTTTCTAATTGCCATAGAGGGAGTTTTTCACTGGCACATTTTTTGTTTGAGACACACTGTAGTATTACATTATAGTTTGACCATATTTTGCAATCTGAAAGGGAACACGAAATTAGAGACTGGCAGTATCCTGAAAGCGGAAGTCATTTCATACGATGTTAGATATGAAAGAACATTTCTTTCTTTCTTTATTTATTTTATTTATTTATTTATGTATTTCTTTATTCATTTATTCATTTATTCATTTATTCATTTATTATTTATTTATCTACTATTTATTTATTTATTTATTGAAACATATTTAAACAGGATGGATGAATAAATAATGGTTTATTTATTCATGCTGAGTGGCTATGAATATAATGAATATAAACATAGACATTTTCAATAGTAAATTAAAAAAAAAACAGAGCAGCTGCAATAGACTGGGTTGAATGTAAAATCAAATTAATCTCTTACAATAAAATTAAACCTACTGTGATAAAAACACCTAATCCGAATAATGATCAACATTAACTCAACAAAAAAGTAACTCTCCCTTTATCAAAATACCATAACTTTTTAACAAAACGGTTTTCAGCGGAAAAAAAAATGCAGGAGTGTTTTTACACTCATTGGCTAACTTTTGTGTGAAAATGTGATTGATCGTGAAGTCAAGCATGATTGAGAACATAATATTAAATGTAAAAATGTCACTTCTTAGTTCATAAATGTCATTTTGGGGGATTTGTGTAGCGGATTTCGACAAATTATGTTTCTGGAGAATGAGCTATTTATGATAACCATATATCGTTTGACCCTCCCCCCCCCCCTCCCCCAATTTACACTTTCCCTGACGCTTTCGCATATTTTACGGTTCAGTAAGCTCAATCTATAAAATTTCCTCTTTCCTAACTTTTGATATTGTAGAATCCATTAAGTTTATTGAAAAACAATTGAAATCGAATATTTTTCAGCAAAATGCATCTTTACATGTTGATCGAACATAAAAGGTTGTAACAATGTCATGGTTGAGTGAACACATTTTGTAAATAAATCAAAAGGTACTTTTATTTACTGTTATTTTGGCATAAGAATGGACTCATGTGACTTTTAAAAAGCGACGACAGTTTTAGACTTGACGGATCAATCACATTTTCTCATAAAAGTTAGTTAAAGGTTAGTGACATGATTGGGAACACTTGAAAATGCATCAAGAACCAAATGAGTTGAAATATATACCAACTATACACTAGCAAGAGTGGATCTCCCACCTGGGAGGATTTGTCTGTAATTTGTTTACTTAAGGAGAATCAGGCATAAACATAGGAGTATCTTAATTTTATCCGGGGACGATAAAAATAAGCCCCATATAGAGCCACACAGCAGGTTTCCATGCTACAAGTGATATTGACATTGTTTATTTTAGAATGAGTCAACGTTTAAGTACAAGATTTTCACAGGAGAATCCTTGCATAGTTTATTTGATTCTAGAGTAGTTTCAGCCCAAGTTGAGGACTACCCCCAATCATGTCATTTACCTTTAATAGGTGAAGAAACACTCTTGCCAAATTATTTTGCTCAAACTGATTTTGTTAACAAGTTATGGTATTTTGAAAAGGGATGAATTATTTTTTGTTGTGTTTAGAGGGCAAAGATCCTATAAACTCAGACTAAAACCATATACTCATTAAAAGAACACGTCTACATATCATAGATATTATATATTATAAACAAATGCACAAGATATGGTGGACACGAAAGTCCTTTCGTAATACCTACCCTTCCATTACATCAGTTACCCTTCCCTTCTTCCATGCCTTACACTAGAGTCCCTTAATAGAGAGAGTAGCGACATAGGTTCTATCTTTAAGGAAACAAAATGGAGTGCGGATTCTTTCTATTCACAGCACCAGGTTCTCACCGCAATTGAATAGAAATGTTATGTAATGTTGCTTTGTATAGGAAACAAAATGGCTGTAGTAAACTAGTATTGTTGCCCGCACAGGCGCGGCCGTGACGCCCGGCCCGCACGGCCGTGACGGGCACGCATATTTTTCCCCGCGCGTAAGCACCTATAAAATGGCCCCAATTAGTGTAATTAAGTTAGTTGTTTGATTCCTGGCTGCCTGCACGCATGTTTTCTCCTGAACCGCCGATCGTTGATGAATTCCGACGCCGTGTTCCGGGGAAGATAGTACGGGTTACGCTGGGGTCTAGACTAAGAGTGATACCAGAGATGTAGTGAGCTTCTCTACTTATAATCGTAAGCTGTATAACTGAGCTGATATCTACCTGGGAGCTGTCTCCGGATACTTCCATCCGCCCGGGCGCAACGTACGTGGGCCGCTTCTCCGAGGGATTAGGGACACGGAAGCTCACCGGCACTTTTCACCGGACCCCGAGGTAGATTCACTCCTTTATTACTTTTATCCATCCTTTATTGTTATTTGTAGTTAATACGTAGTTTAATCCCTCAGTAACTAAGTTTCCCCGCAATTCATTCATTATTCTCCGCCGCCACACTACATGGCGTTCAAATCGCGAGTTGTCGCAACTCTCTCTATATCTCTACCTTACACCTTCCCCTACCTTCCTCCACCTTACCCTATTAAACACCACACCGCCTACCGAGTACAATCACTCGTCACACACACACGCACACACACACACACACACACACACACACACACACACACACACACACACACACACACACACACACACACACACACACACACACACACACACACACACACACACACACTGGATCGTCTAAATAACATGGGTATCGATCAAGAACCCATGCTTGCCAACTTTTTGACCCGCAAGTTGGCATCCAGTCGTCAAAGCTTGCTCTAAAGTTTTCCCCATGCTGAGATCATGGATAACCCCTGCAATAAACGTATCTCCTGCACCCAGTGTATCAACTACTTTGATTGGTGGATATGCTGAACTGTGGACTATACTGCCATCTTTGTCTAATCCCCATGCTCCTTTCTCTCCCCACGCACAAACTACACGAGATCTGAAAGATATAAGTTATACAAACAGTACATCCATTTGGGTATCTTTCAACGGGTTACTACTTTTAAAAGCAGAATTTTGATATGAAATCGTTGTATTATAACCACAGATTTGAAATTTTAGAAATGTATTTCAAAGAATCGGTTATATTTAATTTAAACAGGATGTGGGTAACTTGAATTGATTTTCAAAGTTATGTTTGTTTTTTTATTAGAACTAATGAAATAAAATACTCTCCCCCCCACACCACCGAGTGTGAACAGGGTTTGATTTGATAGAATTCGAATCAATCCATCATAATTTAACACAATTATACCCAGGGGCGCAAATCCAGGGTGGGACAGGGGGACAGTTCCCCCCCCCCACGAATTTGCAGGTGGAGGACACAATACCAAATGTCCCCCACGATTTTGGAGAAAGAAATTGCGTGCCATAAGATTTCCGTTCAACCCCCCCCCCCCCCCCCCCCCCGGCTGAGGCGGAGTTTTCGGCGATGGCGTGACGGGAGAAAATTGTGACCTCTAGCAAACTGAATTTTCGAAGCTGACGTGACGGCGGAAAAAATTGGAAGCCTCAGTATGAAGAAAAATTTTTCGTAGCACTCCCCCCCCCCCCCCCTCTGAGCGAGTTTTCGGAGGCTGGCGTACGGGAAAATTTTGGACTCTGGGTTTTGGCTTTGCGCCGCGGATGAACAAATGATGTCCCCCCTACAAATTTGAAATGGATCATTGCGACACTAGCTTGAGTAGTCCGTTCATTTTTTGTTCTTACAAAAATGCAAAAATCCAATTTCTATATCAACAAGGCTATCGTGGCTTTTTCCTGATGCTCTTATGAGTTGTAAGTTTTTCTATTATTCTGACTGACAATACATCCTGTAATTGTTCGGTCTGCCCCTTGCTGTTTGTTTGGATGAACTTCGCATGACGCTCAGCACGGACAGGCTGGCGTCGATTTCCAATGTTTCGAATTGGGGGGGGGGCAAAAAGAGAAAAAAAAAATCCCAGCAGAATTATAGGCAGAATCATACGGGTAGAAAAATTGAAAAAGGATTTTAAATGTTTAATAGTTATTTTATATGGCCATGTTAATGGTTTTATATGCTTGTCCAATGCTTTTTAAAAACATATATTTGCTTGCATATTACGCATGCTTTCAAGTTGTCAAATTATTGGGGGGAGGGGCAAATCGATATGTTTGCCACCCCCCCCTATTTTCCTTGGTGGGGGGCAATTGCCCACCCCCCCCCCACCCCAGGATCGACGACTCTGCACACGGAGACTGTGCAGCAGACGCTGGCCAGATCGCCAGAGTATCATGAAGCTTTTAAGCATGTCCAAATAGGATGTCGAACAGCGGTTATTGTTCACCACCTCACCGGGGATTTAGATGTGAACTTGGCTTTCCGTTGCCTTTTAGCCAAGACTTCCAAGCCAAACACATAATCGCCTAACACGGTTTCAGTATCTTCGTTTACTCCTATCATTCCCCTCGTACATAAAATAATTACTAATTAATTTACTTGTAAAACTTTCTTGGTATTATTGCCGCAATAAATAAGGTAATTATTCTCGAAAGAATGTGAAAAAAAAATGTCAACTTACCCTTTTTTTAGTTTAGAATCTCGTCTGACTCCATTCAGGCAGTCGATGGCCGACTCATATCCAAGGAATGCCGAATAGTCCTTACTGATGATCATCTATCAAACAAACACAGAAATGTCACAAATTGAAAAGTTTATAGATATAGTTTATATATACATCCCTACTGGAAAGCAAAATGCACTATTGTCAAAATGTACTTTCGAGGTAAACGCAGCGTGTGGATTGGGTTCATTTTCATAGAGGAACACTGTAGTTATGAAGTTCACACTGTGATGACTCTGTGTTCTTTCTGCCAGGTAATGACCACTGTGTGGATTTGGTCCATTTCCACAAAGTGACACAGTGGTAAATGTGTGAACACACTGTGACCACGTTGTGCCTTTTTTTTTGGGGGGGGGGGGCAGTCCGTACCATGGAAACAATGGTTTATTTTCGTTGCTCAAGAAATGAAACGAAAACAAGATGGAAATCTGGGAGGAGAGTGATGCCAATATTGACTAGACATAAAAAGTAAATTTTGTAATCGAGTCACTTTGGCAAACGTAATTGCCAGGTCATTTCATTTGATCTGCATGCCAAATGCAGAAAATAAACAACTTGAGATTAAATGTATGGACAGAACCCTGACATTTATTCATAAAAAGACTCATTATTCTGTACAATCTTTGTATCATTTTCTTGGAAGATGTTTCCCTGCCTCTTTCGGTAAAAAAGAAAATAGCACTGGTGGCACTTACAGTGAATCATTTTACATGTATTAGTATTTTACATTGTCACCCGCTTGAAATAGCTTACAACACTGTACAAAAAATTCAGAGTCAACTGACCAAATAAAAGATCGTTTGGCGGTTTTTTTTAAAATTAAATTATTAATAAAAAATCTCGGGCAGAGTCTGCTCTTTCTGATGAGGTATAACTCGTATAACCTTAACACCTCATTAACCCTTTGGATGTTATGTGAAATATTGTCAAAAATCTCGGGGTTCCCCCCCCCCAATATTTTTCATTAATTAATTTAAAAAAGGAAAGACATTCAGAATCTGTTATTTGTGTGATATGACCTTTGGGCATAAAGCTTTCAAATAAACAAAAATCCCCAAAACTAAACTTAGGCTTTAACCGTGTCAGGGTTGAATAAGTATAGGGCTTATCCCACACAATTTCAGATCTAATTTGACTCATTTTACCTTAAACCTGATTTGTTCCTGGATGTGGTGACAGCATACCTTTGCCAAATCATTGTCACTCTACTTCTGTTTTTTTAGGGGTGAATCATCTCAAAACTAATACGTACTAGTAAATGAAATTGTTCAATTTCTCAAATTCATTACACCTTCAATCCGAAAAAAGAACACTTATCCACTTTGATAACTTTAAAGAAAAATACATTTCTTTTTTAGATTTTGCACTCACTCGTTAAGAGAAATGGAAGTAAATTCTGCATTTAATTTTGCATTTGCTTGTGCAGTTTGTCCCCAAATTTGATTATATAGCTAATAAATGACCGAAGTGATTTTTATTATATATCTTTTTTTATTGGAAAAAGCTGGATTTAGTGCCTTTTGGAACTATGAGCTATCCGACCAGATGTTTTCAACTCACCACATCGACCATACAGCGAGTATCTCCAAACCCGAGGAACTCTTTACTAACATGACGAGGTTTCTCTGCTTCCAAAGAGACCATGACAGTTGGTAGGCCGAATGACCGTCTCTTCTTGTTGAACTCGTCCACTCGGCGGATCATCTTCTCTACACCTCGCTGGTTTCGACCCTGATGGAAGATATAACCGATTCGAGGTGGTATAACAGAACTAAAGAAAGGATTACGTCATACTGATTTGCAAATATGCGGGGGACAATAACCAAACCATAAATCAGTGTAACTGTGCCTCTCTAATAAGCAAGTTTGAGGTTAGTATAACAGAAAGAATGCTACGCTTGCAATCGTTAATTTCTTAAATATCATCCACAAAAGTATCATCGGTGATTATTTCATGGATACAACATGATACCATGATGATTGATTTTGATTGAGGTATTTTGATCTTAGGGCTATTTTTCTGAGGCAATGTAATTTCCTTAATTTTGCTATTTTTTTAACTCCCGCGATCATCAGAACACCAAAATATTCTCATGTTACGGCGCGGTGCGCCATAGAATAAGCTCACTGGAGACAAAGCGCAGGAATGCCCTCGCTTTGATAAGGAAGACGATTTGAGCTACATCCCCCATTGTCATCGCGGTTTGTCTGCTTTGGCACTCTGAGACGCGAGAATATCTCGGTGTTCCGATGACCGCCGCGGTTGAAAATTTGGGAAACGACATTGCCTCGGGAAAATGACCGCAGGATCCAAACGAATTGCTCAAAATCAATGATCACGGTATCATATTGTTGGAAAAAGAATGTTCTAACCGCTGAAACAAAAACCAATGACATATTGCAGATGATGTTGAAGAAATTAGCGATTGCAGATGTAGCATTCTTTCTGGGTCACCCTGTATAATTAATAATTATTAATTATGCTTGATCTGTACTGCATGTACCTCATGACATGCTTCCAAACCGCAGTATAAACTGATCTTGATTGTTTTACCACATTCTATTGTTGATCGTATTCGTTCTTTGAACTGTGTTTCTATTCTATGTTGTTATTGGTCGAATATAAAATAAGGATGCATACACATGTCAAAATAATTTAAAGGCCGTGGATCTCATTTGCAAACATCTCCGCAGACCAGGAAAAGATAACCCATGCCCTTAGGCCATTGATGAAGGGCATGTCTGTGAAATCTGGGGGTCAGTGATTGCCTAGAATTTGAAAAATGCAAAAGAAAAACAATAGCCGTTTAGTGTACGTTCTAGGGTAGGAATTTTTTCTCGTGAGAAAAAAATTCAAATCAGAGTCTAACGGTCACTATAATTCCACTAAAACTGAGTTTCTAGCTCCTAAATTTTGCTAAAGGTTCCCAGATGGCGTTTTCTTCTAAATGACATTGTATTTACACAATGTTAGTTTTTAGGCATGCAAAAGAGATCCCCTGCCTTTAAAGATACATGTAATAGTAATAATAATGAAATAAAATATGAATAATCAGATAATCATGTAAAAGGTAAACTATGACTGACCTCAAAATGTATCCAGGAATACTCATCTAAATCTATTTGGTTAAAATCATCTGGATCTAACTCCGGTAATGTCCTGAAAGGAAAAGACATGTACGGATTAATGTATGACAGGTAATTCATTTAATCAGCATACGTCAAGACAAAAAAGTCATAAGAAAATGAATAAATTTTTTGGTCTTCGCTATTCAGATTTATTCAGACCCAAGTCATGTAGCTATTTATCCCAAATTAAAACAAAATACCCACACACTCATTTTGTGAATTAATCTATGTCTAGTTTACATATTTCTTTTATCAATTATGTATTTTGCGTATTGTTGGCTGTTTTTTTTTCTATGTAAGATGTATGTACGTATATGAATGTATCGACTCTAGTCAATCCATGTCATTTTGAATTCGAATTTGAACCTTTTGTTGATACAAAAATTCGAAAATCTCAAAAATACGAAGTGTGTCCAAAAAAAACAAAAACAAGACTGTGACAGCCAAAGTCAATCAACCTACCGCCCACGTCACTGTGTTGCCCAACATCTCAGCAACATTCTGCTATAATATTGTTCACCCATCTCACACTGTGCCCCTTCCTCGGGCTGTTTAGTAGCACGCCCCTGCTTCGCCCCGTCACGATACGATAAGTTGAGCAGGGAATCAATCTGAAGTTCCTGGATCAGTTGGGCAAGTGCTCAGTTGGTATCTCGAGCTTCTCCAGGAGAAAATCCCGCCCGTAATATTGTATTTTCTCCATAAGCCTCCAGGAGAAACTTACTCGAGACACTCGGTAAGGCCCCCACCAAACTGAACCAGGAACCAGATTGATTCCCCACTCCATGTTTGTGCAACCTCCAGTATCGTGACTGAGCGTATAGTTGGGGCGTGCAGCCAGAGGAGCGGGTACAGAGCACAGAGTGAGATAGATGAACAATATCATATCAGAATGTCAGGCGCGGTTCTAGACCGAAAAATTTAGGGGGGCTACTGGGGGCTTCCGACATTCGCGGCCAAATCCTAGGTCCAAGTTTTTTCTCGTCATCCCAACCGCCGAAAGTCTGCTCAGCGGGGGGGGGGGGGGGGGGGGGTTGGGAACGAAAAATTTTTCCAATTTCCAAATTCCGAGGTCCTATTTTTTTTTTTTTTTTTACGATCACCTCAGTACGCCGAAAGGTCCGCTCAGAAAGCCACCCCCCAACCCTCCCGTAGAAGCCGCGCTAGCAGAATGTTTGATGAGATGTTGGGCAAACACAGTGAACATGGGCGTGCTGCTAGCAGTCTCGTTTCTTTTTTGTCACACCTCGTACATAGAAGACCGGGATGCACCAACCCTAGAACTCCCTCACAGGGCTCCGGTAGTGTCCTGTCAAACTAAAGCAGTCCAGTCAGCAGTAGATGTATGACAAATGAGGCATAATGAGGCACTGAAACCAGGACACCAAAACTATCTCTGTGCACTTAGATACTTAATGAGGCGGAGACTCTATCTTTTGAAATTAAATAATTCATGATTACAGTGGTTGGTTTATTAAATAAGAAATTAAAATGACTACATAGCAGATACTCAAAGTTCTATATCTATTATGATGTTATTAATTTAATTGATCTATGATAAGATTCATAAAAACTTTGAGGTCAAAAAGATGTAAAAACATGAAATTTTTTCCCTTATCTGTATTATCAAACCTTCAAATGAAAGACTAAAATCCTGTTGCCATTCTCCTTACATTTAATACATCAATTGTAAAGACGCAAACTATTTCACCATTCTGTCTATACATTTGTTTTGGCTATTTATGTGTATAACCAAGTCAGGATCCAAGCAAAAATATCAGAAGAATGCAAAATATGACGCATGGATTTCTGGCAAATCCTGATTATGTGATTGGCTGAACGACCCAAACCACTGGCGGGTAATTCAAAACAAGACCACACCACTGCTGATGACCGTTATGTTGAACCTGCATGCCGCAGTGCAATGCAGTGAAGGCATCGTTTGTTGTATTATCTCTGGCCATCACAGTATTAGTAGGAAACCCACAGCATCCAATGAAATCTTCTCATATTTTACTGAGTGCATTTATGTACTCATGTATGCAGCTTTGCTGGCATCCTGACTGGTATAACAACATGAAATAGGCAAAACCAACAACATAATAAGTAAAGATGAAATTGTTGCTCTTTTACAGTGAGTAAAATATATAGTGAGAATGCAAGAAATTTTAACTAGACTTGTTAACTGTTCGAAAATTCATCCAAATTTCTATTTTTTACAAATAAAATTTGGAACCTCATTAGACACATTATGAAAAAACAATATAAGATGTCCAAAATTAAAAAGATATTGATGAAAAAGCTTAAAATATTCTCCTATTAGCAATGATGTATCACACTAAACTATTAGAATTGATGATTTCTAACGTTTATTGGGATTCAAAATAGATATGGTCCCACCTCATTAATATATGCACAGCGCATTCACTGCCATAATACGCCCTTCATTAAAGAAGGGATTTTTGATGGCACTGCAAGACGCAGTCCTGTAACACCCTGAATCACGCCGCGCTGTCGCGCGCACACACCACACAACAAACACACACCACACCCACAACACACACCCAGCACTACACACACACACACACACACACACACACACACACACACACACACACACACACACACACACACACACACACACACACACACACACACACACACACACACACACACACACGCACACGCACATTCTCAACTGTACCCCCTTACTTGGTCGCAGAAAGAATAGTCCTCGATCCAGTAGCAGCATTTGATATGACGCAGGTCACCGGCGTGTTGCAGTTGTCTCGGATGCACACGTGGTCAAGGTTCACGCCGTATTTTCTGAAGTCTTGTATAATGATTCTGGAATCGAAATAAATCATTGCATATGACTGTCAAGTGTAGTATCGAGATTATTGTCACTCTTAAAAAAATAGAAAATTCCGGGTCAAACTGACTCGGAAAAGGGGTCCGTTTGGGGTCGTAAGTAGAAAAGGGTCACTGTCAACCATATTCTGGGTCACGTTTTACTTAAATCCAGATCAGGCTGTCCCAGATTTTGGTCAAAATTGAAACAGAGTTTGGTTGAACCTGACCGTTTTCCGATTGTGACCCCAACAAACTCCTTTTTTTCCAAGTCAATCTAATTCGGGGTGTTTAAGAATGTTAATTTAGGTATATCAAATGTTCTAACGGACTTACATGTATCACATACATTTTGTGCAGTAACAGCAATGATGGAATTAAAGTTGAGACACAATCAAACTTTAGATACATCAAAAATATAATCATAAGTATCACTCAACATTTTTTATAACAAAATTTTGGAAATTCTGCATGACTGCAAAACTAAAATTCACTGTTCTTTTTTAAAAACATGAAAAAAAGAGAACGTATTCTCCGAGGAAGATTTCCTCAATTAATCTCTTCCAAGCAAACGAATGGTGAGTGGGCGGAGATCCTGAATGAGCTTAAAGAGAGAAGGAGCCAGCAACTAACAGACATAAGTTAAGAAAAAAATTGAGTTCTTGCCAACCAATCAGATCGTACGTGCACTGGTCTTGAGCTAACCATGCGTGACCGATGCATGCCACCCGACGTGTGTTAGTGGCGCCGTGGTAATGTACGCACTGTTTGAATCGATAAGCTTCTCCCCCTATAGCTGTTCCTGCAGGTTTATCCCGGAATAAAACTTGCAAAGAGATAAAATAAACAAATTTT
>JZLH01S0046153.1:6126-20062 GCA_001188425.1 Eucidaris tribuloides
AAGCCCTCACAAAATTACTCATAAAAACTGGTACAGTAGTTTAACATTGGATATTTTTGTACAAATAGGACATTTTATCTTAGATTTTCTGTGAAATGGGTAAAAACATACATTTCCTCTTTGTTCAGTGAGACAGTGACATCTATTGATCCTAAACATTAACTTATTAAAATCTTAATGATATGTAACCTTTGAAGTCTTGATAACATTGTAATTAAACCTTTAGAAAGGGTATATATTTTAGAGATTTTCTACACAAAGCTTTCCACCACCTTGCATTTGTGAAAGTGAAACTTCATAACTGTTTGAAGTTGACACTTCAATGAAAAATTAGAGCAATATGGCACTGCTCAAAATTATATGACACTTTGGGAGTTTATAGCATACATTGGTGAAAGTTGCAATGTATGTTCAAAACTAACTTCTGTACTTTGAAAAATTTGAATTTCATGGTCTGATAATTGGGAGTGGTATTGTCATGTATGTCAGAACAATTGAGCGGTCTTGAACATTTTCATCTGAGACAACTAAAATCAATGCATAATGTTGAATGAGTCGAATACCCAATTTGACACTAAATTACTTGTTCCAATATAACGTTCAGGTTTCAGGTCTATATCTCTTGTTGGCACGTGTTTCTCGCCCGATGCAAACGTACATCTTATCATCTGCCAATTGGTTGTAAGTCAACAATCGCAACAAAACTGACCTTTAAACAACAAGTGTGGAGACACCATGAGTACTAAATCATTAAGTGTGTAGACTGTGACCCTGTTTTCGAGTGGCATTGTACATAAGGTATCATCATTGTTTGGCCAAACTATTATCTGTGACCTTTGAGCTCTATGTCCAGTTGGTCAACTCTTGTTGGTCAAGCCTTAGTTCTGCCCGAAAACGTGGACAGAGTGACGAGGGTCGCCTTTTTTTAGCAGAATCCTTTCGATGGATCTTGTAATAAAAGACGAGACGGAAGTAGGATAGATTTGCCATAGGCGCCTGTGGCGTAGTCCTCAATTGAAATATGATGAATCTTTGTCTTCTTATCCGAAACAAATCCCGGTGAATAGATTATTAAGAGGACACAAAAGAACCCCTTGGGATTAAAAGGTTATATTACCGGAGAAATCTGAAATGACGTTGATCAAAATTTGTATGTCAAACTCAGGTTTGCTTTTGTTACCATTGTCCATTTAATTCTTTATCTAGTTGTATTGATTGTAACTCTCGCCCCCTGCCCCCAAATTAAAAAAAAAATGGATTAATCTAATTTTTCATATTTTTTCCGTCCATTTTCCACATGTGAATATTTATGAATCAAAAGTCAGTCTATTTGAAGTGAGGTTTCAGATGTTTCCCTGGGGCAGTAGTAATAAAAGAACAAGCTACAGTTGCAAATGTCTGTTTGAATTTTGTTTGCTGATGCTTAAGTGTCTAAAAGGAATTTATATTTAGGGAATTGTAAGTAACAAATGAATACATGTTGGGTGAGTTGGGTTAAAGATGAATTCCAAGCTCATGGCTATTTGCTTTGGTTGCATCAGAATGATTAGATCCACTGAACAGTATATATTTCAGACACTCAATTTGCTGAACAGATAAATTTGATCATGGATTGCATGTAAAATATATGAGTACAGAAATTGCCAGCATGAAAAAAAGAAAGAATAAAGTAAAATAAAAGTGTTAAAGGTAGATATTGGGATAACTGACATGGGGGATCTAGGGAGAAGGGGGCTAATAAGCTGTGATTGGAGGTGTTAAATAGATGCATTCACAGGGGGATTGCCTCCGCAGAGAAGCAAACTTGACCCAAAATAGCAGTCGTCATTCTCGTCTCTGTTCCCCTCACGGAGGTGTAATCCAAGTGGGTGTAAATCCGGATGGACTTTTCCCTGTCACTCCAAAACGTATCACGTATAGACACACTCTTCTATTAGATGGAAATACTGTGTAGCAGTGTAGCCAGTCATTTGTAATAAGGGGTGGGGAGGGGGTGAAAAGAAGAAGTCATTCAGGGTAGAGAAATCTTGTCCGATGACTTAATTTTTTTTTTTTTTGGCACATTTTGTCTAATACATATAGATAGAAATAGGCCAACTGTGCAATAGTATATAGCCAGTCATTTGAAATAACGTCTTTTTTTCTTGGTAATAAGATTGTTGTTTGGGGTAGAGGAAATTCTTGTTGACAACTTTGTCTTTAGCTACCAAATTAAATGATTTATCGTAGATGTATGTGTGTTGCTGTCTTTGTGTCTCTGTCTCTGTCTAGGCCTATGTGTGTCCGTGTGTTGGAAGGCTAATATTCAGATGGGACATCACAGGATCTGTTTGAAATGTTGTGATACACCCCACCCACCCCTACCCCCATCCCTACCCCATTTTTGTCTCCAGGGGGGATTACTGCATATGTATTTGGTTCGTAGACATGTTGTACCGATCATGCAGAACCACTTTACAGATTTCTTTATCCCTCTTGTCTCCATAGCCCATGTTTTATTGCATCAATCAACAAGCACGATTTTAGGCATGCTTGTATTGTGATAATCCAAAACATGATACTCTTGTTCTTTTTATTTTTTGTACCTAAAATCCTGTTCAAAACGAAGGACAAAGTGGACCTACATGTAATAGAATAGGTGTAGATCAGACAGGTATGTAGAAAAAGTGAGAAAAATAACAATGTGTTAAATTCAGATTAACATGTTCAGACTAGTGAAATTATTTTTTTGTGAACTCACTGAACTATCTCCAGTTAGTGTTATTGACCCCCATAGAGTGAGCATGTTTTTCAACAACAACAATGAAAACATGTAACAAACATGACCTTTATGTACAAAACATGATGAATGAACACAATTTAGCAAGGTTGCACCTTTTATCAATGTTTAACAACCCACGTGCAGATAACAAGACTAGCGTTCCGAGATAGTGGAGGTGCGTTTGGTGGCATACCCAGGTGGTTTGTTCAGTGGGGGGGGGGGGGGGTCATTGCTTTTATGGGAACACCAATGTAATGTTGGCAAAACCCTATCCTCCCCCCCCCCCTTTGCCATAGTCATGATCAGTACTCTATAAGTTTTTAATGGGCTGGGAGTGCATCGATCTGGGTGCACTGAATTTAGGGAGGGGGCTACATATACCTCTAGCCTCCCCTTCCCCCTCTCCCATGATATGGAGAGGGAAGTGACACTTTCCAAGGTTCAATCAACCTGTAGTACAAGGTTATCTTATAGATATCAGTCAGAGGGTAGAGTTTTTAATATGAGTGACACTGTCTATTAAATTTATGCATTCTCTTCTCACCCCCTACCCCCCCCCCCCTCCCACTCCCCTGTTGGAATGATTTTAAAGGCATTAAGCCATCCTTGTTGTTATAGGTATAGACTACAGAGTCCTGTTTTTATAATTAAATCACATGATCAAATATCACCTCAAATCATTTGTTCTGATTTTAAAAATCATCTATAAAGTAGAGAAGAGGATGTATAAAAGGTAACAATTCAATCAATTAGGATAATAATTAGAAATATAACTACATTTTTTGTGCAATTATCTTTCCACAAAACAAAGGGATCACTAGTTTCTGGAACTACAGTTTGATGTCTTAACCTGCCAAAGACCAAAATGAGATATCTTGGGCTGGGGTCTATGGAAACATGTTTATATTAAAATCAGATCGTCTTTAGCAGGTTAATAGAACAGTCCAAGGCAGTATGTCCATAAGTGAAATCAATAAAAAAAATATCTTGACATTGCGTGAGGAAGATTTTCAATCAGCGAACTAATATCTGGCAAGCAACGTAATACGCACTTTGATGAGGAACACTGGCAAGCGCAAACTGCCCACCGAAACGTTGCTTTTTCACAAATTATGAATTATGGATTTACGGAGGTGCCTGCCAGCATACGGGCCACACTTCAACAGAATGTAATTATTAGAGTGCGTGTACTTCACGTTTTCACACATTATGGGAGACTCAGGAAATGCGTTCTTGTTAGGATGCGGGGGAGACGGGGGTAAAGTAAACGCCGAGCAGCGAGAACAAACTAGCCCCAGAGAACGCGTGAAGAGCAGAACGGAGGAGGGGGGCAACCGGAATGTTATAACGTATGCGCACATGGCACAGGGAATTATGAGATATATGTACGGGGCTGTTCAAGCGAGAATAGTAGATATCGCCTGCAGCAGAATAGACGTGGCATGCATAACTTAGATCGTGTAGGTGTCGTACTATGTACACCCTCGTGTGCGACGATCGACAAGTTTGCCGTGTTTGGGGGATTTTCTCCCGCATAAATTATCATTTTTCGGTAACATATACTGAATAAACAACACATTTGTGCTGTTCGCTGGAGATTAATGAGAGCGTGGAACAAATGTGCATGCATGCGAGTGCCTCTGCCTGCGCTGTAACCATGAAGACTCTAGCTTTTTGTATGTGTGTACAGTGGTTCACTATTTCAAAGGTATCAAAATAAATTGGGTCTTGCAATTTATATATGCAACACTTTAAAATATTAAATGTAAGATATTGATTGAATGACAAACTTAAAGGTTAGTGACATAATTGGGAACACTTGAAAATGCCTCAAGAACCAAATGAGTTGTAATATATACCAAGTATACACCAGCCAGAGTGGATATCCCACCTGGGAGGATTTGTCTGTAATTTGTTTACTTAAGGAGAATCAAGCATGAACATACTAGTATTTTGATTTCATCAGGGCATGTTAAAAATGTTACCCATAGAGAGCCACACAACAGGTTTGCCTAACACAAGGCATATTGACATTAGTTATTTTAGAACGAGTCAACGTTTGACTACAAGATTTTCGCAGGAGAATCCTTGCATAGTTTGCTTGATTCTAGAGTAGTTTCAGCCCAAGTTGAGGATTACCCCCAATCATGTCATTTACCTTTAATGTATTCGAGACTAAGAACAAGATATCTCAGGCTGGATTGTATGGAGAATGTGTAGGCCTATTAAAATCAATTGTTTATGCCAGTTGAGGCACAATATGACTTCAATATCTTTGATATTTAAATATTATTAGTCACACAAATTATTCATCCATTCTTTTTGATAAAACATATAGAAAAAGCTTGGTTTGCTACTTTATTTTCCTCTAAAATGATTTTAACATGGTGCAATATCAACCTATCATACAGGGTGCAAATGCGTAATATGCAATCTGTAATGCATTAGCCAGTGTTACATTAGTATTTTAGCTATCTTTTAATATTAGTTTTAAGATGTATTGCCCTGTCAGTAGTGCAGTTCTCCTGGCACTGGCAGTAATCAAGCGCAGCAAAAAAAAAAAAAACAGAACATTGCACAACACCAGAAATGAAGAGTTGAGTAGAATTTTACGCACGTGATGCTATCTGCAGGTCCATATTCTCTAGTTTGGGATACTAATATACATGATATGTTGGTTCTGGGATTGACAGGGTTAATTGACATCCGGACATAGCGGCCTCCATAAATTCCATGTGACATTAAGAGCCCCAGTCAGAGTACATTAACCATTCATTAATTGATTTTTTGTTTATTCTCTAATAAAGCATCATTCGCCAGTGTAATAACTCACCCTTCGCTGGCAATGATTAGGTAGTAATTAAAATCACGAGCGGGGAAATAATGTATGATTATTACTGGCCCTATTATTGTACTTTTTTTTATTACTCAGCGTGCGTAAAGGTCACGTCTGGTGCATACCTTTGTCTAATTGTAATCCAAATGTTGGATGCACTAGTTTCTTGTTCTGCAGATTAAAGGGGTACTTCAATCATGTCATTCAGTGGTGAAATTTATGGTGCTTGTTATCGTTATTTTGTTTTATTCTTTATCCAGGGCTCTTACTGTATAGGCCTATTTCACGGACATATGTTTTTGCGATTTTGCTTCAAGACAGAGAATTCACGAGAGTTTTGTGATTTTATTGCATTTGCATTCACTATGTACAGGAATATCAGGAAGCGAAATGTTTGCCTGTGTAAAGGCGCAAAGTTTGTGAATAAAACCACACCACAAAATATTCAGCATATACAGTACTGTATGCCAGCCACTGAGAGTGACCATGTGTGACAATTTTAATAGAATTTTTTGTACCTTAGTGACATGGTTTTCATTTGAGGCATGTGTAATACAGAACACATCACCTCGGTGATTTCTCTGTAGGCCTGGAATACTGTAAGATGAATGTGTTGGCAAAACTAAATAGTTCCATATTTTTACAGCAATGTCAAACACAGAGAGAGAAACTACCAGACAGTAATGGTGTAGAAACAAGGCGGGCCCAAACAAAAAGACTTATTCATGTTCCCAACTCGTTACTTGTTATTATTGGCACAATGTGCAGGCTTTTCGATCAAAGGCGCTCACCTCGTATCATCAATCATGACCACACGGCATCAGTCATAACACAGGCTACCTTGTTTTGGTGGCAGGATCTGTGATAAAGAAAGAAATCAGATCTTAAAGGGATATGTCTCTGCACAGTGAAGTTCCTCCAGTTTCTCTACCAGTATGCACGATTGCATTGTTTGCATTGTTTGCATTGTTGATAGCATTTCATTCTAGTGTTTTATGATGGTGAAATCACCAGTTACAATTTGGTGACATCTTACAGTATGAAGAAGATGAATCACAAATTTTTGGTGCAAGATGGAATCAGAAAAGTAGCAGATGTTTGTGATTGATGATAGTGCTCCTTTAAGTGGTATACTATTGGTATACAAAGTGAGTTCTCAAAAAAATTAACCAAAAATTTAACTGAAATAAAATCATAATCATAAATTATGTAAAAAATAATCATAAATTTTGAAAGAAGTTAATCAATGTAACTTTAATGTGGGTTCAGAGTAAAAATTAAAAAATGGCTGGAAACAAATGAAAAGCTGTTTGCATTTGTAGTACTGACGTCAGAAAAGAAATCTACAGTTCAAAAGTACTGTCTGACACAGACAGTAGATTCTACCATGGAGCTACCAAATAGCCCCATGCTTTAAAACTGTTCCAAAATTGTAATTCAAACAACTCAGAGATTATGATATAGGCCTAACCTTCAGTAAAAAGTAACTAGCATAAAACGTTCAATTCTATTGCTACCATGCAGTTATAAAGTCAACAGTACCTTTAAGCACTACATGTTGCAACCTAATATGACCTCATTTATAGAGGTAATTTATATATGATGCAGTATTTGGTACCCTGGGGTACCAACTAGAAATCCGCCATTTTGTTGAATTATTTATTTATTTTTTAGCACTGTACCCTGGGTTACAAAATTATGAAAAAATTAAGTAATAAGGGTGAAAATACCAAATTTAGCTTCATTTTTACCCCATTTTTCGTAAGTTTATGCCTTTTTGTTGTGCACTTGCATAGCTTCTACATCATGACCACTGATTTCAGCGATCATAACTGAAGAAAATACATTTTTAAACACAAGAGGGCGTTGCACAACGTGGCACCCCGGGGTACGACGGTACCCCGGGGTACGGCGTGGTGCATCATATTTTCATACAGTTTGTATAAATTGACATGATCACTGCACCTGAACTAATGGGTCTGATTAAAGTGTGTATGATTAAGACTGTTAAAAAAGAAAATGAAAGAAAAAAGTGCCATGGGGTATTTTTGTGGTCGAAACCAGACCACGGTTGAATGGACTTGTAAAAATATGAAAATCGGTCATGGTTACACTATACAACCAAGACTAAAATATGCAGGTGCAATTTTCTGCTATAAAAGACAAGTTCAAACTTGTGTCTGCCTCTAAAATAATCGTCTCCAGAAGAGTTTTTGTTAACTATTGTGTATTGCACTATCAAAGTGTCTTCTTCATGAAGATTAAGATTCTCAGAATTATGTTACCATATATTTGAAAGATTGTACTAAAATGACCGCAATACATCAACCACTCAATTGTACCACATCCTTCTGTAAACATGATATTGAAACCTAGGTAAACTTCACAGTGTTACTCATCAAACTCATGACATCTTTAAAAAAAACCCAGTCCAATCAAAAGTGGTAGGTGTGTGTTTGTTATGTTATTTCACCTGCATTCACTTGTCTTCTTGGGCTCGAACAAAAGTATTTGTGGCTTTCCTTTTCCTTTCTTTTGCTTTCAATCTCTTGGTCATTTCTCCCATCGATTTCTTCAACTGTGCTTGTGGCATTAAAGGCAGTGGATCTCATTTGCAAACATCCCACAGACCAGGAAAAGATTACACATGCCCTTAGGCTATTGATGAAGGCATGTCTGTGAAATCTGCTGGGTCAGTGATTGCCTAGAATTGAAAAAATGCAAAAGAAAACAATAGCCGTTTAGTGTACATTCTATGTAGGAATTTTTCCTCGCAGAAAAAAATTCAAATCTGAGTCTAACGTCACTATAATTCCACTAAAAAAACTGAGTTTCTAGCTCCTATATTTTGCTAAAGGTTCTCAGATGGTATTTTCTTCTAAATGCCCTTGTATTTACACATTGTTAATTTTTAGGCATGCAAAAGAGATCCACTGCCTTTAAATTTGATGTGTTGAATGAAAGTATTCTTTTGAGCAGTTTATATCAATCTCAGAACCTGAGTTATATTGTTGTCTGTAATTTACAGGAACAAAGTGGTACATCAAGATATTACAACATTTAGGCATACATAGCTGTTGTGTTATCACTACTCAATTATGATATGGGTCCGTCAACTGACAAAATTAGAAAATAGGAAATCCTTCCAGTTTTGTTACAAGTGCAAAAATAAAAATAAAATGTGACAAAGTTTGATTATATGTATAATTTCTTTATATTAGAACTGAAATAGTTTTGAATGTCACATAGTAAACCCTTTAGTCCCTTCTACCCCTTCAACAGAAAGCATTAAAGTGGAGAAGTGACTGGGGGAGGGGGTGGTTATAAGGCAGTATTACATAGGACTTGTAACAAGCACAGAGCTCCTGTACTATCCTTTCAGTCTTGCCCCTGATGTAAATGCAACATGTTGAGGCTGTATTTTATGTCGATGTCAGATGATGATCACAAAAGTACAGTACACCCTCGGTCTCTTGTCACCGACAATTAAAAACGAGGCAGATCGTCCTCGTTGTCGTGAAAAGACAAGCGGTAACCTATTCCAGTTTTGTACTGACCCGTAATGAGATAAACTGTAATCCCAATATAAACACGACCAGTCATGATGAATAACTGAAATGGGGCGACATTTTGGCTTAATGCTCTTTCTGATTATGTCATAAAGAAGACGGTAATATGGGAATTATGGATGATGCACACGGCAACAAATGAGCAATGGGTATTGCAAATGTATATTTCATGCCGTCATTGTTCCCCTACGTGAACAACAAATTAGGGGACTTTCACCATACACCTCAGCTGTTTACCCCATGCAGTGGTGTTTTCGAGAGATGAGCTCTAAAATCGAAAGGATAACAAAACTAAAATGTGGTTCGGGCACAGAGATCACTGATATTTTTGTTGCCACACCCTGTCTGTAGGGGTTCATCTGCTCTGATCGGGGAGAAATTTCACTTACGAAATATCGCCCGAAAGTCTATCCTGTCACAGATCGGCGTTGATTGATGTGGAAATAGTATCGGGCTGGGAACCTGTGATGCCATATTCCATTCCCATGTGTGTTGCAAATATAGATCCAGAATATATGTGATAGTGTAAATATAGGACCTAGTATTGGTTGGTTTTGTCTGGAACTCTGGATTTCTTGATTTAAAGGTACACACATCGGCACTTTGTTGTGTTGCAGGGTATTGTGTCATCATTATATGCAATAACAATTTGATTTAATGGCATCGTATAACAATATTTCCACTTTAAAAAATATGAGCTACATGATTCCCCATGCTACTTGTGTCTTTGATAAGATCTAAAAGTGAAGCCCTGAAAAAAATTACAGTTCAAAATAATCATTAAGTGTTGTAAAAAAGTTATAACCATTGAGAGACCATTCCAGTTTTCCCCCATAGACTGCGGTGGAGAATAATGTGCCAATTTTTTATATGTAGACCTACATATTTTACAAGTAACAACACAACTGTCTGAACTTTTGTGTTCTAGTGTGTTTATTTGTCCATTCAAACACTGTCAGATATGTCAGATAGCAAAGTTGGACAATTTTTTTTTCACGGGTGTTCCACAATGTTAAATAGTGTCTTTAAGACTTCAAACGGGAAGATCTTCTAGTTTCCCTTAGCCCTGGACCTTTAAAGAACAGGTGATCGGATTCCAATGTGCAATGGGTTAACCTCAACTCTGAACATCATGTTGTGGGAACTACATTGAAACATAACAGTATGACAAGCCTTGAGGTGATGCAATTACATCAATGTTGTCAATGTTCATAATGAATGGTCATATTTTCAACCAACCTAATAAATAGGTCACAACATTTGCACACTTGTGGCATCATGGGAATAATCAAGGTCACATGATAGCTGCGCTTCTCTGCTGAGAATCTTGGCAGTGCCATTTATTTGCTCCTGCCACTATGATAAACCAAAAGTAGGAGGAAACAAAAATTGTAACACAGTGCTCCAGTTTCTCATTTCACCTGGGGAGAAATAGACATTCAGGAATTTGGAGTATGAACAATTGACAAATATGATGAGCAAGATGTGCATGTCACTCTTGTCACTACCTGGTGGAATTTCACAGGATCTCCTGTTGCGAGGGATAATTTCGGCAAAGATCAGAAGCTGCCATACAGGAGTCTTTATAATGAATACTAGATATTTCACACCAAATTTAAAACTTAAGAGTATTTTGAAATGTATGTATAAATAACTGTCAGACTGTGTTCAATAAGCTACTGTAATATTCATGAGACAGCACCATGTAAATGTCTATATCATTACTATCATAATCATTATTTTCATATCAACATTAAAATGTATCTTATTCTCAGAATTGCAATCTAAATCAACTCAACCCTCTTATAATTTTGTTAAGACAAAGTAGTACCGGTACTTTTTATGTTTACATCTGAAGTAGATGTTTAAATCAAGTTTTAGTTTCTTTGATAAATGAGCAGTTATCTGTTACCAGTATTTTTGAGCAGATAACATGTATTATAATGTAACTTCCTGGCATTATAGAAGCTGGTAGTATATTTCTATAGTTTCCGCAAGTAATTATTTAGTGCAGTATGAAACATGAAGACTGCTTCACATCAATGATAAAAGGATAGTGTAGGAAAATAAGACAAAAATGGTGTTACCACATTTTCATCCGCTGATAGCGTGCTATTCATTTCTCTGCGCTGTACACATGTTCAGGTCATTTGCAATACATCAAGCATTAATGACAATGTGGACTGAATGGAACAGCAAAGACGAGAATTAAACAATAAGCAGAACAAAAGACAGATGGAAGACACATTATGTATTCATTCAAACATTCATTAATAATTACTGCACAGGGAAAAATGATATGCTGTAATGTTTGGCTTTCATCAAAAGTTAGTCTGACATTAGAGGGGGAAAAAAAAGAAGAAAGAAGAAAAACAGATTCTGAGTGATTTGCACCATTTGTATTTCTTAAGAAAACAATCGGGGTAAGATGAGCTTGAAAGTTGTGAGAAAATCATCAGCATGTCACAGTCAGTAATTGCTAATTCTTGAAATTGAGATCAAAGGAAGATGGTTGGGGGGGGGGGGGTTGGGGGTGAACTTGCATTTTCATTTCTCAAAGGTGAATAGCTATCCTAGTTCTTTTACAGTTGATCTGAAATATCCATCACTTGCAAGTGCATCATCGAAACAGCAACAGCCGTAGAATAAATATAGAAACTGCACATGCGAGAATCCCTCGGTAATGATTTTGCCAGATGGAACTGGCGGAACAACTGGTGTCACAGGATCGAGCTTGAGTCAAAAAAATGAATGAATTTGAAAAAAGAAATACTGAAAGATCCACTGTCAGGGCAGCATAAATGAGAGAAACTTAACATATTTTTTCTTCTAAATATTATGAGGCAAGCCAAAGCCCAAATAATGACATGCAGCACCATACAATTTTATACAAATTCACCCACTTCTTCATTGACTTAGAGAAACTTTTAATACAATGTACTGTTAGGTTGGCTAGTTAATTACACTGAGCATTTACTAATTAAGTACATTAAATAATTCATTTTTGGACCTGAAAGGGTTAAAGATCCAAATTGGTTTTCTTTGACGGGTTCAGAAAGAAATTGTAGGTGGACATTGGAAATGAAAGAAACAGAGAAGAAATTTTGAGGTGATACAAACTTGTTGTCTATTTTGGGAGTCATTGAAAGCTGTTAAATTCTTTCATATTGTAAAAATTATGTTTTCCCCATATAACTGTCATTTTGATTCTGGTTGATACATACACAACATGTGAACTTGGTCTGTATAAAGTCACGATTCTTTACAGTTGCAGATTTCTATATGGTGTTTACATATCTTACAAATTTATCCACGTGTTTTTATGCTTACCTGTTGCTTCCAGTCAGATGGGAAAAGATTTTGTTTGTTCTTTGCTAACTAGACTTGCGTGATCTGACTTCAATTAATCTAAAAACATTGCATTGGTGAATTCATAACCATACTATGCACTTATGTTTTTGCCACTTTTGTGGCTTTTATGACTTCCTGAGTGAGTGAAGATCAAAGATATTTTTCATATTTGAGATCATTTTCCCAGATTGATCAAAATAAATAACTTTTCTGAATGAAAGCATTGAAGTAGACTTTGAAATCGCACCGCACTATGCCCAGCTTGTTTTGTCGACATTCGTGTTTTCGTATCAAATATGAATGCACCATTTTTCAATCACACCTCTTAAATGGTTTCACACATACACCTTACTTTGAAATGGATTTAAGTACTCCCCAAAGTGCTATACCGGCAGTTCATAACTGAATAACCTTTCGTCAAAATTTTTCCAGAGGATGGGCGACCTCCTTTGGAATAAGTGAATATACTGGCACTTAATAAAGATATGCCCAGATCAAGCCAACCTAACAAATCTACAAAAGTGAAGGCTACCTCGTGGGCTTAGCGAGTTTCGCATTTCCAAATTCGATTAACTGATTGAATCACACTCGTCGAGACCCCAGTCCAAAAACCAAATTCAGTCGATGGCGGATATGTGATGAAGCAAAATCAGCCTCGTAACATGACACCTCTGGAGTATATCATATTACAACAACCTGAAAAATGTTTTCGGGGATGAAGTAATTGCACTTATCTGAATTTCATGTTAATAATATATTCAAAGTTTGTGTAATGTGAGTGATATATGGTTATCGTATCAACACTTTGTTTTGTCCATCATTATGCAACATTCCGAAATACCAAATGAACAACTGGCAATTTATCTCGAAATTGTAAAGAGTGCATTGCAACATCATTGTTTTAGCATCTCAGAAATGTAAAGGGTGGAGTAGTCTGTTGAAATTTTGTTCAGGTGGTTATTATATGTACTTCCGTTATCATATGCTTAAAGGTATTGGCTAACATTTACCACAGTTAAAAAAATCTGAGCCGCATGATTCCCCATGCTACCAGTGTCTTTGATGAGGTCTAAAAATGAAGCCCTGAAAAAATGGTATTTCAAAATGATTATTTAGTGCTTTAAAAAAGTGAAAATCGTAAGTTGACCAGATTCACTTGCCCATTTCCTCCTATAGACTTACTGTGTGTACACCTAGGTTAATAAAACTCGCCCCGAGTTTTATTGTTTATTCATGTAGAACTTGCCATTGGCTGTGTAACTTTCCAAACTTTTGTATTCTAGAGTGTTTATTTGTCCATTATGAACACTACTATGTAGCTCAGATATCAAAGTTTGACAATTTTTTTAATTGAAGCTCCACAATGTTAGCCTATCACTTTAACAAAATATTTTTATTTGTGTCATCACAACTGTATAA
>JZLH01S0046153.1:20087-32510 GCA_001188425.1 Eucidaris tribuloides
ACAATTAATTTCTTTCTGGGCCACCCTGTATAGGGCTGGGTGTGGTTTTCAAAGGCATATGTCATACATTGATAAGACAAGTAGGGTGGGGACTTGAGTAACTGGACACCTAATTTTTGATTTTTTTTTTCTGGATTATGTTGCGAAAAAACACAATTTTCAATGATGAATATCAGTAATTTAGTAAGAATATCAAGATTTATGGAAGAAAAGTGAATGCTGCGTACCGCGCTTCTGTTTGCAACTTTGCGCGATAGTTCTCCGACGCATTAAAGCGGCCGTTCTATCGCGCGGTTGTCGGGTACTCAACGTGTCCAGAATACAACCTCTCATGATACACAAAGTTCAAAATGCAGAAATGAGGCAGTAGTGTCTATGAATATGAGTGTATGCGTGTGTTTACATACACTGGAGAGTTGAGGGCGTCATAAACATGAGATTAAACAATAAGAATCAACAAACATGAAACCTCAATAGAGACATGAAATGACATTTTTTTTGAAATTGGTGCTTGATCCTGCTTGCCATAAATATAGCTGGCCTCGGCCGCCTCGGCCCCAAAAATCTGGCCTGGTCTGGCCTCGGCCCTCTCGCGGCCTTGGCCTCGTCTTGTCCTTGAGAAAAATCCTTGGCCTCGTCCTCGTCCTCGATTTTTAGACCCCCGCCTTGACCTCGTCCTTGACCTTGAAGAAAATCCTTGGCCTCAGTCCTTGACCTCGGCGGAGCCGGCCTCGGATAGCAACACTGCTATTAATCCTCTGCTGGCATCCATTCCCTCCTACACAGACCATACTTGTGACACACGTTACATAGAATAAAGGCAAAGACAACAGAGAACAAAGATTTCAAGTCCACAACTTAAACCGTGGAAGAAGAACGTGACTTCTCTTGAGTTGCAGTCTATGGAGAAAGCGTGTTAACTGAAATCAAATCCTGTCCAACGCCAATGCGTTAAAGAAGTAGCATAAAATCTTTCCTTGCAAAATGGGTGCAGTCCAGTTTTTATGACTGCTGGAAGGATGGGTTTTATAGGGTGAATTCATAACCATATTATGCACTTATGTTTTTGCCACTTTTGTGGCTTTTATGACTTCCTGAGTGAGTGAAGATCAAAGATATTTTTCATATTTGAGATCATTTTCCCAGATTGATCAAAATAAATAACTTTTCTGAATGAAAGCATTGAAGTAGACTTTGAAATCGCACCGCACTATGCCCAGCTTGTTTTGTCGACATTTGTGTTTTCGTATCAAGTATGAATGCACCATTTTTCAATCACACCTCTTAAATGGTTTCACACATACACCTTACTTTGAAATGGATTTAAGTACTCCCCAAAGTACTATACCGCAGTTCATAACTGAATAACCTTTCGTCAAAATTTTTCAGACGATGCGTGACCCCACTTGGAATAAGTGAATATACCCGCACTTAATAAAGATACGCCCAGGATCAAGTCAACCTAACGAATCTACAAAAGTGAAGGCTACCTTGTGGGCTTAGTGAGTTTCGCATTTCCAAATTCGATTAACTGATTGAATCACATTCGCCAAGTCCCCAGTCCAAGACTTAATTCAGTCGATGGTGGATATGTGATGAAGCAAAATCAGCCTCGTAACATGACACCTCTGGAGTATATCATATTACAACAACCTGAAAAATGTTTTGGGGGATGAAGTAATTGCACTTATCTGAATTTCATAGTAATAATATATTCAAAGTTTGTGTAATGTGAGTGATATATGGTTATCGTACATCAACACTTTGTTTTGTCCATCATTATGCAACATTCCCAAAATACCAAATGAACAACCAGCAATTTCTCTTGAAATTGTAAGGAATGCATTGCGACATCATTGTTTTAGCATCTCAGAAATGTAAAGGGTGGAGTAGTCTGTTGAAATTTTGTTCAGGTGGTTATTTTATGTACTTCATTATCATATGCCTAACAAAATATTTGTACTTGTGTCATCACAACTGTATCACCCATCCTTCCAGCAGTCATAAAAACTGGACTGCACCCATTTTGCAAGAAAAGATTTTATGCTACTTCGTTAACGCATTGGCGTTGGACAGGATTTGATTTCAGTTAACACACATTCTCCATAGACTGCAACTCAAGAAGTCACGTTCTTCTTTCACGGTTTAAGTTGTGGACTTGAAATTCTTTTCTCTGTGTGTCTTGCCTTATTCTATGTAAGTGTGTCACAAGTATGGTCTGTGTAGGAGGGAATGGATGCAAGCAGGGATTAAAAGCACCTAGAATGATACAGGCTCAGCTTAACACTGATATGAATTAGTTATGAGAATGCCTTGTACAGTTCTCAGAATTGTATTTCTGATGCTCCAGTATAACTGAGTTCACCCTTTGTTTGGTATTGCGTACTTACAAATGGTCAAGAATGGTGTGTCAAATGTATGAAAACTTTGGACCGATACATTGCATAATTTGTGTTGTGAAAAAGATAACAATGGAAATGGAGCCAAGAGTAAGGAACACAAATATCTCTTCAGTGCTATATTAGCATGTAGCTGTAATGGTGAAGGCATACAACAGACAAAAGGCTTTATCATAAAATCCATAAAAGTCAGTTTTGATAATAAAAATCTCCCAAATCCAACATATTTTAGGTATGAATTCAGGAAATCCTAGAATAGAACTCTTGGCTTCAATCTGAGGTAGGTTACTTCTTGAGAATATTTTAAACATAAAATAGCTATACGTTTTATAGTGAAAGGGGTTATTTGTCGTTTTCTACTTAATTGTGTTTTTAGATAGACCTTATGGATAATAGTAATCCTTACAATGGTACTACTCTTGTCCGGTCATGGTTATAAAATAAATCAAAAAAAAAAATGTCAGCCCCCCCCCCCCCCCCCCCTCACCAATATTTGACCTATGCGTGTTGTATACTCGTAAGGCCTACAAGTGCTGCTGTTCGCTGATCGATCACCAGCAAAATCGCAGTATGGCAGTTACAGTATTTCGTTAGATTTCGTTAGGTTTGTGTTTTTGGTTTTTTCCAAATGTTTGCATACAAACCTATCACTTGAAAAACGAAAAAAAAATTGTCAATCAACCAAAACACACCCTGGCCAAGCTAGGCTGGGGGGGGGGGTACAACTTGGGTGCACGTGCACATCCCCCCACAGAGCCATAGGAAGTTTCACCTTAAGAGCAAAAAATCAAATTGCAAACCACCTTTTCTGGCTATTCAACGCCTGATTTTCGCAAAATTTAATTACACCTCCCTAAGATGTGCACCTCCCAGTTCCACCTGCCAAAGATGTGAACCTCCCCATGTCTAAACAAGCCTATGCCCTTGCTGGCTCCAAGGTATGGGACTTTGACATGACTGTATTGATATCAACAGTCTACCACAACATTTTGAATGACAGCCCAGCCTTTCTCTCTGGCACTTTCGTTATCGGCGATCCCCTTTGCTCTTGACACTGTCCCATCTTGATATTTTTCTGATTCTGCATCAGTACCCCTTCCCCCTCTGGAATCCCTCCCCAGACTTCTCCCTCGGACCACCCCATCCCCATTCCACCACCACCACCACCACCCATCCGCCCTGTCGCTTTCTCCAACATCACAGGTGCAAATCAGACAGACAGCATGAGGATACCACATTACCAGGGTGTCGAAAAAGCCATGGCCTTTCACACCATTGATGAAAGCTGGGAAACAACTCCAATAAATGAAAGCATTGTTCAGGGTGTGGGGCGACTGTTTTTGATCTCCCAAGTTTCCAACACTTTCGCTTCACATTTATCGGGATGTTTTCATTTCACTTTTTGATTCTCCCCTGTTGTGATTGACAATTACTTACAAATGTATGAATGTGTCCAATCCAACTAGTGTCACGGCCAGATTTTTATTTTTAGGGGAATTGTTTTTATTTAGTTATTGCATCAATATAATCCAATAATCCAATTTGTAAGGTAAAATTAACTAAAGTATTTCAAACAATTTCTGAGAATGTCTATCTATCTTTGTGCTGATTCCACTCATTTGTGTAAGTAATGATAATAATAAAAATGTCTATTTGTATCATGCACATATCCACTCAAAAGAGTGCTCAAGATGCTAAAACAGTGGTAAACGGGATGTTAAATCTTAAATTTACCTGACCTATGCTTTCTCCCACATCCATACATATATGGTTGTGAATATAATCTTTTAGGAAACATTATTGGGCATATATACCCTAAAAATTAAATGTGTTTACAGCTAGAACATATTGAACACAAGGTAGTTATGATGCAAACATATTTTATAAGAACTACCAGAAATATTGATTGGCTGGCTTGTATGCTTATTTGCCAGCATGATTGAAATACATGTAAGTGATGGCTCTTATATCATTATATTTTTCATTGATAGTTGATTTCATCATTAAATACAGAACAGAATGTCATACACACTCTTACATTACTGTAAATTTATTTTTAAATGGTTGTTTTAATACCATTTAACAATGAAAAGCAAATTGAGTTAGTGCTTTTCAATCATCATCACACGATTTTTAAAAACAGAAGAATAGCCTATAAAATAGGGAAAATAGCAGAACTCGCCATCTTTTGTATGGTCAATCCATTAATTTCTAGTGTCTGAACAAATTGCAACAATTCCTGTGGGGGAAATGTTCTTTCCATGTCCTGATAATGTGCTCAGACTAATCCAAAAGAATGCAGACAAAATCACTGGCCTGGTACTAATCAGTATGTGGTGATATGAATAGCAGAGGTGATTGAAGGGTTAAGGTCTCCCCAAATTGTGAGAAAGTATCAGGTCTAAAGGGTTTTCACATTACAGAGAAATCATGATTGCAAACACAATTGCAATCACAGTGACTAGAATTACCAACTGCACTCCTGAAAAAGTCTTTTTAGACACTGCAATGTTTATCACAATTTGAAATTCAAGTTGAGAGGGCCAGCAGTGTTTCCAGGTATGATGTCAATCAACCATGCACCAGATAGATCACACAGCTGTGACACACTTACACAACCCTAAACCATGTGTTATTCCAGCAGAAGTTAATGAAAGGTCACATAAACTCCTCTTAAATCATGTTTTAGAGGTCAAGCATTTCACATGAGGAAAACGTGACATGATTTGAATGTATCGTAATTAGAAAACGTCCACGGAGCATGATTTGCATTTTGCACTTTGATTTGCAATCGTGATTCTAGTTTGCTGACATACGGGTAAAAATACTACAATAAGCATGATCATTGATTGCAATCACATTTACAATCATGTTTAGGCCAGCATGTGGAAACAGGCTTGGTCTCTTCCCCTGATGGTGTGATTGAGCTGAAGGATCAAGGATGGAATGTGATAAGAGGATTAAGGTGTGAATCTTCAATCTTGTCACCTGTCACATGTCTTACTTTATGTTTGATCAGAAATTTCACACGAATGTTGGTGGCTGGAGGATAAAATTAACACTTCTGACGAGAACATCTGATATTGTCTCCACATCACAAGGTGTGTTTGATGAAACCACAGCTTCCAAATGTGGTATATTTGCATGGATGAGGCAGCTGGAGAAGAAAATTTATTCACCCCTGTATTTGATGATGGTACAGTCCGATGAAGCCTTGGTACCATTAACAGACAGAAGGATCTATTATGCCTGCAGGGTTGGCAAATTGGCAAATTGTTTTGTTTTTAAAGAATTGAATGGTGTAAGGTGTTTATTATAAATTCAGTGTTAAATATTCACATACGGTACTCGTAAAATACCATGTGTATTACTAAAACTATGTTTTAAAAATATATAAACCAGTATATGTACAGAAATCTAGTTTCATTTCTTAACCGTCTTCCATGTCAAATTTTGTGACAAAATGCTTGACTGCTTCCCAACAGTAAGCATTCATATGGATACAGTGCATCATTTATGTGCATCAGACCTTTTATGAATATAACCCGTAAGTATTAGTTTCTTTATCTTCTCATATTCAGAAACCATATCATAATCTCCATCATCTAGCCATGTGCGTCATCCCATTAATTCAGGCGTAATAAACTTAAGAAGCCCCCATAAATTGACCTTGATGCAATTTACGATACTGAACGTAAAATCAACCACATCCAGAAATTCATTTTCTAATATATGAATGTCAATTAGATGTCCAGATTACAGAAAGAGATGGGCAGGGTCGTCATTAATTGAGAAACCAGTTTTTAACTTTTCAATTATCCTCTGTCAGTCTGTCAGATATAAGAAACATTGCAACATATACGCATGACTCACTTGACTTGGCCGCCACGCAAAGTTTACCGAAAACAGTACGTGTATATTTGACGACGGAAGCGGATACGAAGACCGCGGAATAGTCTGACGAAATGATCTTGCGATCCCTAACGTCATAATTTGCTCGCGGTAATCACCGATAATTAACCCGAGTTGGCAGTCTACGAGACGGACACGTTCCGTACATGATTGAATCGACGGTGGTTTACATATATCACATTATTTATGCTACGTGATCAAAGGAGGATTTTTGTGTGTGTATCGTTATGTCTGAAAGCGATCTCCCTGGGTCTCGCGGGACATCACGTCCCTGCAGGTGAGACCATAGTATTGGTGGGGGTGGGGCTTCCAACTTTGTGGTGGAAACCACCTCAGAGCCATACAGAGTGCACGACAAGGGCATAATTAAAAAGTGTGGTAAACAGTGGTCATGCTTGAGCGAGTCACCATACCTACCTGACCTCATTTGGCACATAGCCCTACCTACTGGAGATAATGAATGGGTTTTGAGGGTTATTCAGTGCAGGTTTGTGGAGTGGAATCATTCGTGGAATCGGTATCGGTCAGAGGAGGAGGTTGCCTAACAGGTGCTGGCTGGCTGACTGCCTTTATGCACATTTCTTCTCTGCTGCCGTTGGGTCACGTCTTATTAAGAACGTGCAGTCAAAAATCGAATTCATTGTCGGATGAGGGTTAGGAGCATCACTGAAGCATTCGGTGTCCGGGGTGATGGTGATGATTGCGAAAGTCTGGTGACATTGTATACACGTACAGGATATTAATGGCAGCCAATGATGGATGATGCATCTTAATTGTGGATGGGAATAAAATTCAGATGCTTATAATTTGAAGAGTAAGTTATTCACTTTTACTTTTGGTTGTTAAATGTCATTTCTAGATCATATATTTTGTGTGTATACAGTATACACCATGCATCTTGTATTAATAAATTAGAAAGCATCATTAAATGTATTTTAAAATATACAGTTGAATCCATAGCTTTGCTGAGATGAGGGTATTTGAACTTTGCTTGTGATATCATTGATTCAAGCTATTTTTGGACAGTTTTTGACAATGTTTGAAATTATACGATCACTTTCTTAAATTGTGCCTTGTTACTTGTATTTGAGATTTGATTTATTTATGTGTATGTTGGTGAATATTTAACTACATGTATATGTGAAAACCTTATTCTTTATTCATGCTCTGGCTGTACTGTGCATACCTACAGGCCTACATGTACATAATGTAGGTCTATAAGAATGGCTCAAAATTTTGTTTCCCAGCAGCCGAAACATTCACGTCAAAGTCCAAGCCAGTAGCAAAATAGGTGAACTAAATCTTGTCGCAACCACTCAAAGGTACTCACAAAAGCCTTCATGTTGGTAACTGTAGCATGACATGGTAATTGTGTTGGTCTATTCCCTGACGTGTTCAGTATGCTATAATTACATCTATTAAAGGGAAAATGCAAGATTAAGTAGTCATTTATGTAAGTCATGATGTTTCCAGAAAAAAAGTGCCGGTATAACATTTAAAGTTTGTGCTGTAAAATTTCATTGTCATACATTCCTTTTTGTTGTACAATTTTTTATCAGAAAATGCTGTAATGGTTAAATTTGTTTTGTAGATTTCTGTCGGATTTATGTCTTTCAAGGCTGACTGCTGAAGATTAATTCAATACTATTAAATTTATGCATGTTTATCATAGTGAACAATTCAAAACAAATCCTTCCAGCCTGAATATTCACCCTAGCCAGAGTACATTTCTACAGGTAAATATTACAATACAATACAATTCATTCTTATATAGTGCATTTCCAATTTCACAAATGATCAATTGGTACCTATTTCATCTCATTTGGTTCTTGAAGCTCTTTTTACTTTCCCAATCATGTCCCAGCCCTTTAATCTTTCCCTATTCAAGTTGTATGACATGTTTATTGCAAACCAAATTTCTTATAATATGATTGCCCCCAAAAGAGATACCACTTACGGGATGGGAAAACATACAAACTCCATGGGCAACGAGCCTTTCATCATGCCCCCTTCCCATGTTCTGTGTACAGTAGGCTGCATCATTTGCATCTCCTTGTGTGGTGATTGATTTCAAGCCCACTTCAAAATAGAATCTAAAGAAAGTGGGATTACTAAAGACGGAACAAAAACCTTCTTGCGGTTGAGCAACGGACAGTTACTCCGCATCCCCAAAGACCTGTTAATGTCTCTGATGGGACAATAACTTTAAAGATAGATTGGGCGCTCCTTTGCTTAATTACCAGCCCCCATTGTTCCAAGAGGGAAATTGTCCCCTTGCCATTTGAAGTGATGGGGGGCTATTGTCCGTGTTTATGACCGTTGCAAGTGGACAGTTATGAGGGTATTTACAACAAAAAGCGAGGCAGACACCATTGTTGCGTGCCCTGTGGGGTGTACCGTTTTCTATTTATTGAAGATAACCATCCATTTAGATCTGGTCGTGGGAGCATTTCCTAAAATAGAGAGAGAGATTACTAATGGCTCTTGTACTTTGTAGAATCACAGAAGTAACCATTACTGTTTACAGAAACATGTTTTGATATCATGCGATACATGCATTAAACCTTTTATGCATCCACCCCAAATCACTGTGTGAAACATCAGTTTGAGAATAGTCACAAATTCTACAAGATACTTACAAGGACACTGACATTCAGAGGTTGTCAAGTTTTGACAAGATTGTCTGATTTAACAATACATATATTTTGAAAGCAGCCATTTCAGAGGTCATAAACATGTTAACAACTTACTGTAAACCCTGTAGCAGCCCATTATGAATACAATTACAGTTACATGTGAATAATTGATTCAAATGTGTTTGTGCAAATGCAGTAACAACTTTTATTGCCCCATGGATCTATTCATACTGTACGCCTTCTGTAATCTATTTTTCCTTTATGTGGTATTCTATTTTAGGTTTAGGGTTTTGGGGAGGGGGGTGGGGGTGGCAACAACGGTGGAAGAAATCAGGCACATTTGCTCTGCCAAGAATACAGTTTCTAACTTTTTACATTTTTAACCAAACAAGTCCTAATATTTTTTCAACTTACTGATAAGCATGAGTCCATGTCGTTCACACTGAAATAGTCACATTGTTTAGTTTTGTTGCAATAGTCACACTGTGGACTCATCATTTCCATTTTTAGTTTCAAATATAGGGTACGGAAATCGGAAACCCTTCATTTGTTAGATTACATGGAGCCCAAGTATACTTTTGGTCATCAGACGAACTTTTCATCAATCCTTGACAAAGTATGGTATTGTCTGCCAGACATCAAACCAACTGGTTAACAATAAAATATTGTTATTTTTCTAATCATCAGGAAGCAGGTAACACCTTAAAATGTACTTTTTTAATGAAAAAAAGTTAGACCCCCCCCCCCTCAATATTTCATGAACTTCTAAAAAATTGAAGTATTTCAGAGCATGTAATTTCCAGGGCATGAATGAATGGGTCATCTATTTAAAACACACACAATAGCAGAAATTTCAGCATTTATCAAAGGTATACTTGGGCATTAATGTGAACATTGTTGTACAATGTCAGGTACCTTACCCACTACATACAGAAAATCAAAGCAAAACATCCATAATTTGTGTTTTTGTATAGATGTTTGTTTGTTTGTTTGTTTGTGTGTAACTGTACGTGTGTGCGTTTGTGCACTTGCTGTTTCTCTCAGGATGCCGCTTTACTAATCAGACTAATCTCAATAATCCTATTTGCAGCTGACTTTAATAAGTCAGTAGAGCATGTCATCAAAATTGATACACTATAAATCACCAGTTCTATGACGCTTAAATGCTGAAGATTTTAATTCATAGCATTGTATTGTTCCTATTTTAATGCTGCTAGAAATGCCGGCACTCCGCTGTAATCGTTCACATATCACCTCTATCCAATGAACTGTAAAAGCTGCTTTGAAAAATAGAATACAATGTCTATTGTTATCTTTATCAAACGTTTCCAGAGGTCTGACCTGAGTTGCCTCTTCTTTAAAGGGTCCTATCAATAAGTTTATGACTGAAACTGAATAGACTTTATTGATCCTTGTCACAGTAACACAAATTCAATAATTCCTTTTTTAAAGTTTGTACTCTTTGTGGATGCAACTCTGGACTTCTAACTTTTGTAAACAGTTATTTCCCCCATGTATGTAATAACTGTCTGTCTTGTGATGTATCCTTGTTGGCGTTAGGCTTTACTTTCATCATTTGTAGTTCCATGTACGGTAAATGTGTAAATTTATGTTACCCATGTTGAAACTAGATGAAATCGGCAGGTTAATTATGTCAGTGATCAAACAGTCGATCAGTTTTGTGGATTACTTGATATCATCAGCATACAAAGCTCCAAAAAATGATGTTACCGTAAGTTCAAGGTTGGGGATCCTAGGGCGAGAACATTACAGCACCGAAACATGTTGGCAGCGAGTTTTTTTGCTAGCTCTGTCTCGGAATCAAGCGTTCGAGTAATACGCAACAGCCGCTTGCAGCGATTATTGTCCTTTATGCATGTGATCTGTTGTGACTCAATGCCAGATTGTTATTTCAGTCTGAGGGTTGCAACTGTAAGATCTCTCCGCTACCATTCAATACAAGCCAGCACATATTGTAAAGCCTGCATGCTGCCCGGGGTATTGTATTGCAACAGTCGTGAATGTGTTTGTGGGCAAGTTCGACATTTTGCATCTATAGGGCAAAAGGAGTTGATTCGTAGAAACATAGATTTGGCTAGATTGCGGTGCTTATTTTAGTCCTACCTCTTCAGGCAGGTCTAGACCTATTGAAATTGGCCCAATTACAGTTCGATTGTTTGGTCATAATTTGGTAAGTGTGTTCTCATTGTGTGTGCCATTATAGTTTCAACATTACCACGCATTAGACATATTATTTCTTTGACAAACTGTGAAGTTTGAATGATAAAGAGTTTGGGGTAAGTGGAGATCTTGAGGAATCTTTGTTGGTTTTTTATTTCACTGAAGAAGTTTCTCTTGATCTCGAGCTGTAGGCCTATAAACTTTATCAAGATCATCTCGTGATGACAACATTTTTGTTTCGTGTTTTCAATATTTTTTTTTCTTCAGCCATTTGCTAAATTCATGAACTTGTGAATAGAATTTTGTTTGTTGGTGTTAGGAAAAGAAAAACGTTGTTCATATAAATTATCCAGAAGAAACATCATCTTTTCTGTCAACTATCGTTCCGAAACAGTGAACAAGTACATATCTACTACTGACTGTAAATATGAGTCAAGCATTCGTATGCTGACCCATGGCTGTAATCGGATAAAGTGTTTATGTAGGTCTCAAGACCTGATTTTCAGGGTCTTGGACCCAGTCTCGGCCCCAACCTCCTAACTTGACGTCTTGACTACAACACTGGATCAGACCAGGGAGTCTGATCCCAAGTCCTCTCTGTGACTCCTCAATCTGACTATAGTCACTGTACCCTCTGTATATAGCTGGCCTAAATTATCTTTCATTTGAACTTTTGTTAAAATATTGGATTAGTTATGTGAAAACATCTGAGAGTAGCACTCAGCAATACACATAACAATATCCTTCCTATAATCATGTCACACCTTTTTTTATCCACCTTTTAATCCTTGTGTTGGTATTGATGGTTTCTAGTCTGACCTTGTTCTTTTACACATTGACAAAAATGTTTTCACACAGATCAAGGCTGGGAAAGTAAAGCATCAAGGCGAATCACAATTAAGAAACAAATTTGCAGCAGTGTCACCCTCAGTGTAAAGACTTTAGACTGAACAGATTTGTTTTCCTTTTTTTATCAGAAATGCTACATTGGCCAAAAGGACTGCTGGAACCCTCTTCCCCCACCCCCCTTCCACCAGTCCCCCCTCCCCCCCCCCCCCACTCCCCAAAAAGTTTTGTCTATAAGGGGAAATTTCAGGCTTATAGCAAGTTGCTTCGATTGAAACAGAGAAAATACTATTGACAGTAAAAAATATTTTGTATATATCAGGCAAAAATGAATAGCATCATTAATATTTTAAAATTCTTATGATTCTTATGATCGTATGATAACAAATTGATAACACCATATTGTTTACTAGTGGAAGTAATCTAGCCTAAAGTCATCCATCCTTGGG